>JAECUM010002855.1:15000-206342 GCA_016617855.1 Megalonaias nervosa
ATATAGTGTTCATGGAAACGCATAACAGGTTCCAGCAACATGAGAATTTTTTGGATTCACTTTGTTTGAGGCTAACACATTTCCTAAAAAGTTTAGTGACATGATGCAGTTTGGTAATGATCATATAGACAAACTAATTACTCCTTAGGGTTGAACAATATAGAACATAAACGCAGTAAATCAATGCTAACAAAGTAAGGAAGGGGTGGGGGATTCTCTTGTAACTTGTGCGCAACAATAACAGAGGACTGTCAGCAGCTGAATTACTGAGAAAACTACTTTCAATGGAAAAATCAGTATCCAGATATGGAAATTTCACAGGTACATCTAGTACTGAGTGTCAGTGAAGGTTTTCATGTCAGAAGCTGTAGTACAGGCTGAATACCAACACTCTTGATGAATTTATGAGAATATATCTTGCTGATGTTAATATAAATGACTCTGATCTGATAACAACAATTAAGAAGTGGTGTAAACACATTTTGTTGAACAAAATAAAACCCACACTTATGGAGGAAGCAATAGCAAATCATATGAATAAACTTGCTGTTTGCTGCTGCCACCTGATGAGACCAATGGAGTGGTTGACAATTATTTTTTTAAAATGAATATTAATTATAAACAGTACTGTTTCTTTCAGAAATATAAAATGTCTGGTTATCGTCTGGAAAATTTCATATATATATATATATATATATATATATATATATATATATATATATATATATATATATATCGTCCTCTAATAAGATAATCCTCCTCTATCATGTAAAGCTTATGATTAAAAAAATGAGACAAAATTACGTAAAAAGTAATCAGTTGCTGAAGATATGTTTAACTAAATTAGCTAAATTATTATATAAATAGTTAAGATTTAATAAAAGCAAACAACTGAACACTTCATTATGAATGTTAATTTAAGTGTTATTTGATACGGTACATCAGCTAATATTCCTGTTTCTAATTTAAGGTCACCAGAAAGTAATTCATATGAACAACTGCACCCCTATGCAAACAATGACACCCAGATGTATAGCTCAGTGAGGAGCCACAAAACATCCGAAGGTATCTTGATCAGAAGTTTATTTCAATTTTCTTTTAGTTTAATGATCCGGAATCAAATGCAGCTAGCGATCATAAACTATTGTAAAGTTGTCTATAAACCTAGAATGCATTGTATTGCACTCGCAGATGACATAATTTATATAGTTATCTACATTCGGCATATCAATATCTTATTTGTCACTCCATACATCTTATAGTTTTCTGCTCTCTGTTAAGAGAGATATATGACTGAACGCATTCACAGTACATTTCAGTTTGATTTTATTTGCCCACTAATGCAGCAGTATCCAATATTATGCCCATGTTTTACTAAACAAAAACCAGCTTTGTCTGTATGGGTTCTAACCTCAGGTTCAGCCAATGGGAGTAGGTGAGAAAACTGCCAATAGCTTCCTCTAGTTTGGTTACTGGCTTTTCCCGAGTTCTTTATCCATGACTTATTCTGGCTGCTATGTATAGCCTATATTGAGCTGAGACATGGTGTATCAAATATTGTAGCAGGTTTTTGTTGGCACAGATCATGCATTACGATCAGTATAACACTTTCGTGGAGGATCCGGCTGGTGCCCAAAAAGCATCCCTGTAGAGCCAATTTGTTTTAATGACTGCTCTTTTTTATGAGATTCAGAAACATTCATGTTAGTTTGGAAATGTGTGTGCCAGCCCTCAAATGCATTATTAATGTATTTAACACCCAAGGTAGATTGATCAAACATATTCCAAATTGTTACATCAAAACTTAGTGTTGTCCACACCTCTGTGGTCTATCAAATCTACTTTCAAAGTAATCCAGGATTCGCAATGTTTCCTGGGGAAGATCAATGACAACAGCTTCAGAGGCGTCAAAGGCTGAAATATTGGACACAAACACAATCACTTCCATCAGACAATCACTTCCATCAGACATACCTGTAAAGTGAAATTTTGGTCAGTTTGGCAATTCTCTTAAAGATGATTTTTTTATTTTTTTATTTTTGCGCTATATATATATATATTCTGCTGCAAATGGAAGAAATTTGGAAAGATATCATGAACGGTGTTAATCATCACACTTTAAAAGTAATTTAGGATGTCAGTATTGGGTATGGTGACTTTGCATCAGTTGATGCAACATTTCATTGTATTTCATTGCATGAGAATGAATGTACATGGTAGAACACTAGCAGTTGTGGGAATTTAGGCATTGTCAAAATTTGTTTTGAGCAACATTGTTGTGCAGATTGTTTTTGTTTTTTTTCCTGAAGTTATTGTTCTAGGGTTTTATTGGCAGGGTTTCTTTGTTAGGGGGTTATTTAAAAGTGGGATTTTTTTAATCCTGGAGCTCTTTTCTTCATGGGGTTTTCACCCAAAGACTTAATATATAATTGATCTAGTTTACAATTGTGTTGCATGGTCTGCTACCATCTTGAAAGTCAAGTTATCACCATTCATCCCCAGAGGAAGGTCATACTGAAATTTTTTTTTTTTTTTTTTTTTTTTAAACTTAAATACTCCTAATATTGTCTGAGTTTTCCTAACTGAAAATGCTACTGATCATAATTTCCTATTTGACTGCCACAGGCGCCAATTTGACAGTTATGGGAACATTTTTATAGGAATAAAACATACTATGAAATGGTTATTTATGCTCTAATCTAAAAGATTTTGACATCTTCATACAGCCTTATGTGGCCATCAGTAACTACATCCCTAGGAAAAATGTTTACTGTTGGATAGTAGTTGAGAGATATATACTTATTTGAAAGTTTATTATCCCAGGCTTAGTTTGACATTGATACCACGCTAGCCATACGAATCAGAAGATACTTAACACAAATAATGTCACATACGTATAAGTGAAAATAGCTCCAAGACTATACTCAGTACTTTTAAGACAAATTCTTTCCGCTCATCATCCTTCTGAACTTGATGAAATTTCATATTGATAAATATCTCGAGAAATGGATCTTTAGACACACCAATAGCTGTATGCACACTTCGCTTTAGTGATAGAAACGTTGGTGGTAAAATAAACAGCCTGATATCCCACATAGTTTATCATCCAGACAGCTTGACAACACACATCAAAAGACATACACAAAAATGAGGCATATACAACAGACAAAAATATTCCAGCCATATGTCATTCATTTAACTTTAACGCTACAAAACAAATTTAATGGCCCTATTTGTTCTAGTTGAAAATCAAATGCCCATGATCTGCACAAAGAGCTGTGAATGTAGAAATAACACAATCAGTTTCAGTTTTCATTTAGTCTTTGAAGTAGAAGTAAACTATTGAACTAGCCATCGATGTCTCCACAGATTAAATTATATAATCCTAGAACATTTACTCTTAATGTTTTTTCCAATGATATTATTAGTTTTGGTTCTTTATTTAACTATGCTGATTAGAACAATTTGTCCATTTAATCACCTTGCATTGATACTCTGATTGACTAATTTGAAACATATTCCAACATTCTGATTGGCTGGTTCACTGCAAACAAAATTTAAGCAGATCTTGAAACGTTTTGAACACAAATGGTGGTTAAATAAACATTCAATATGAAGCCTGTACTTAACATAATTAGTGCTGTCCTAAACTGTGAAGAAAATGTCAGCCTACCTGGAATTCACATTGACTATCAACTGCAATCGATTCACTTGTGAAGAAAATTTTTTAGGAAAGCTTCAAACAAACTGTCTTGAAACATATTGTTAAACTGAACAAACTAGCATTTCTGCAGTGGCATGAACACCACAAATCGTTAACAAATACAAAGACATGCTCTCCGATTTATGTATGATCATTAGACAAGCAGTTATCATTAACTCTTACTTATTTAAGGAAAATAATGTCAACATTGAAGGCTCTAGAGACTTAAAATTCTAAATATGTCTACTGCTGAATGTAAATGATTTGATGTGCTTTAAACAGAATAAATACAACTTTGGATATTCTAACATTTTAGATGTTAAAGCCTCAACATACGTCACAAAATGTTTTAGATATACAGGCACCATTACATGGAATGACATATCTAATCACTTTGGAGATAAATCAAATTGTAAAACATTTTGATCAAGAATTTGTATAATATAATAGTAAAGGCTGTAAATGCAATATCGGCAAAAAATACCACCCTCCAGCTCTCCTACCATGATGATGAAAACTAATACATGTGTTACCAATTTCTTTTACTGTCTTTATATTATGTTCCATCAAGTTCCCTACTAGTGGGTTCTTTCTTATTAAGTAAGACTTAATCAGGATCTCAGCATGACCTTAGTCCTTCATCAGTGCTTTTGCTTCAAAGAAAATTTAAATTATCTATTTGAACCTTTATTTTTAATTACCTAGATTTTTCATTAAACTTGTGGTTGTTTATTTACCTAAATACTAACTTCACTGTTAATTGTTGTCTTTTTAAATGAAGTTATATGCCATGTGGTTTGTCTAGTTGTATCTTGTATGTATTATGCTGTGTTTGTGTGTCTTGTAAATCTTCTTTGATTTAATGTCTTTTTTGTTTTCTTGTGACACGCTAGATAAAAGCTCATTAGAGATTATGTTGAATTGTTGTTTTAAATCATGCCAACTATAAACAAATATTTCATTTTATTATCTTCTGATATTATTTTATATGTTGAGTGCTTTGTCACAGTAAGTATATAGTAGGTGGGTGGATTAGTGGACAGCTAGGAAGATAGGGTAGTTGTTGGATAAGAATGGATAACATACTTTTTATATAGTGCCAACTAAAATTCCCAATTTTAAATTTCTGAAAGATTGAAAGTTTTAAACATTAATGACTGCAAAAGCATTTTTATACCAAGGGCCACAATCATTTTAATACAAGTTTATTTTCAGCATGATAATGGTCACAGTGGCTGCTGAAGTAGTGGTGAACTAATCATTCATTACACTCGGGTTTTTATATTACTGAATACAGACTAAATTCCTCACTACCAACAAATTAGCCACTAATGAATCATCAACATTACACAACATATATTATTGGTAGTTAAAGAAGACTTACCTATAAGTTGAAGCTTGATGATAATTCCGTTGCACCAGAGTACCTGGTGATTACAGGAGATGACTTAGAGTCACGTGGTTTATCAGTCTTCAGAGCCCCAGATATGGATACATTGAATTCATGTCAGCAAAAAGCACTCTTAATACCTACAGAATGCAGCTGATTATCATCAAACTTCAGCTTACAGGTAAGTCTCGTTTAATTACCAGTTACATTGCCCTTGAGTACCCTTAGGGTTACAGAACTGTTTTAGAGTCAATGTATCCAGGAAAAATTTTATACAACCAGCAATAAATGATACAATGCACAAATATTTTAATGAGGTCAAACAACTGGAAAAAGAAGTAAACAAACTCCAAAGGAAAATCGCAAATCAAGTATATGAAACTAAGGATGCAACTATAAAAATGAATTAATACGAAGACAGTCATGGAAGATAATGATCAAGTTAAGGGAAATCAGTTGTGAGAAGGGAGTCACTGAAGATAGTGTGAAGTCACTGTTTTTGTTATATTTCCTAAAGATGGAGTCACTCTGCCAACCAACAGCTTTTAAAATGGTATTAATGGACACTTTCCAGGCAGCAGCAGCAGAGAAAGAAGCTGACCTGGTACTATGTAGCGAAAAACAAGAAATATCAACTCCTCCTGCCTGCATGACTGATTTTATCCTAGCAATTGTGTGGCACTAATAAGCAGCGAGGTTTCATTCCCACAGACATCACAAGTTCTTGTAATGTAAGCCGGACATAAACTTGGATCCATGAGATATGAACTAATACATATTTCCGAACAATGAACACCTGGACTGCATTGTTTTAGTAAATCGGCAATGTGAATCTTTACATAAGAATAAAAAATTTCAAAGTTTCTAATATCTATAAAGTGTAAAGTTTGCCTGCTCTGCCCAGTCAGATTAGCTGGAAGCATCACCATCTAACAAGCAAGTTGTTGCCAAGACGTTCTTAGACCACCACTTTATGAGATCTTGGCTTTCTGCAGAATAATCAATGCATCAAAGTCGACTTGAGTTGAGTTAAGGTGGTGGACGTTTTGAATTTCAAGAGATTTGTGAAACAAGGGAGTATAAGGTACACATGGTTCACTAGGGACTAAATGCCCAATGATATGTGCCATTACGACACATATCAGCAATTGTAGTTGCTTTAATTGCTGTCAAACGAACAGTCATATCTTGTAAATTGAGAAGAAAACCAACAAAACTTATGCATTGCGGTGGCTCCAAAATAGACTTCAATTGGTGGATTGTAAAGCCTAAATCATCAAGTAGGGTGACCATTTCAAGAACATTATGTTCACAATCCTCATAGGTATCACGCAAAAGTAAATTATTCTCAATGTAACCCACATTAAGGTGTTCCATTTTCTGAGCGGATGAAAAAATTGTTTAAGAAGTTTTGTATATATGTTTTGTAAATATCATTTGAGCCGATCAATACCAATTGGAAGTCAAGTAAAAATTGGTCTTGCCAGAGAAAGCTCAGATAATTTCTGTATTGAAGTGAGACTCTGACAGAATAGTATGCATCATTCAAATCTACAGAGGCAAATCAGCAATTATTGGCCATTAAGTGATGATTTTTAAGATTCCATTTTAAAGTGATGATGCACTACATGATCATTGAGGTATTTGAGATTCAAAATTAGTCTGTAAGTTCATGTTTTTTGGGACGAATGAAATATGTAGACACAGTGTCTCCTGCTGTGGGATCAGTTGCCTCAGTCACTCCATATGGTAACAGTCTTGAAATTTTAGAACCGATGATGCTGATTTCATAAGTATAAATTAAATCCCTGTGAGGCACATATTATAAAGGTAATTCCAAATGTAAATATTGATGATCAGAAGTAATGTTATTCCAGTTATGAAGAAATGGCAACTTTTCACCACAAAAATTTGAAGTCAAAATGTGAAAATCCCAGTTCTGGGGACCATTACTATCTGAATTTTTGTTTTAAAATATCGCAAATACTTAAAAACACAACAGGAACAACCAGGAACAAGCCAAAAATTCTGAAACACACCAAAACTTCCAGCACAAGATAGATAAATAGTCGAAAATACTCACTATTTTATTGTTTTCTGACATAAATGTTAATTATAATTAATTAATCTCAAAGTAGTTTAACATGATGTTTTATGATTTATTCGAAAGAGATATACTTGTATAACAAAAATGTCCACAGGGCCACGAGATTTGTTTTCAAGAAAAATAATTTTATATACTGAGCTATTGATAGACTATTAATTTATAAATAAACTGGGTTCACTATTCTGCAACAAGTCCATGCAAGTGGTCTTTTTTAAATATTGTGAAACAAATATTTGCAATGAATCTGCTTAAGCAACACTGAAGTTTTGTAGTTTTGTCTTCTGTATGTATCACATGAAATAATCACACAATATTTACCTAAATAATCGACACTTTCTCCATCAATTTCTAGCAGCATTTTAATAATTGGTATATTCGTACAATTATTTACTTCTTTTTCTTTCTTTACAAAAGAGTGGTACTGGAAATTTATCAGTTGCATCAAACACAATACTGTATATTTAACAGGCTATGTCAGCGTATGGTTTAATAAACATCTTGGCTGATGCTTCTCCATAACGTAAGAGCCGATGAGATATAATACAAGAAAGGAGCATTTCATCATCTTTTTTTTTGTAGATCGAATAGTCTCGTGCCTGAATTATTGTTTACCAGAGTAATGCATCAAATGTAAGTTAGTGATTCTTTTGGCAATTAAGAAACCGCTTTTCCATCCATCTGCTCTTTATTCTCTTTAAACCAGTATAGATAGATTTCACGGTTTTCAACTACTTTGGAAGAGAAAAATAAAATAACTTCTTTGTCACTGTATGAACTGTGTTTTTCACAACAACAGTTTATTCATCAAGGGAGATTCACATTGATGATATTAATACACTTACATCTGAGATAATCCTGAACAGCAATAAATATCAATAAAAGGTAAGCAATACGCGAATATAAAATTTAAACGCGCTGGGCTAACAGGTACAAGAGAATAATATTAATTGGTTAATTGTATTAAATGCAATTGATTTAACGAATATTTGTACAGTGTACGTTTTAACAATCATTTTCTGACGGTTCGCAAATAACGGCAAACGGATGAAACATTAACAGATAAACTGTGATGTAGGTGAACGCACAGGTGTGAGAGCACCGTTTATCTTCTTTTATGTCTTTTACTCTTTTTTTAAATATTGCTGTTAATAAAATTTCATATATGTAAAGTAAAGATCTTACTTCTTACAGAAAGTAAATTTTTTGCAAACTCTTTATATGTGTTGTATTCGTTTAGAATCTGAACAGATGCAATATCTAAATTTTAATTACAGTAATCAAATAGCATTTTAATACAATAATATAATAGTACCTTTTATTTATATTTATTTATTTTTCATCGCTTTCTATGTTGTATGTACAACTCTTAATATTCATTTGTGTTGCTTTGCCTGTCTTAACTTTTGCTCAGCAATACGAATCTGATTATTTTAATCGACTATATTTTTATTCATACAAAAGAAAATGAGCGGTGTGGCTAAACAATAATAATAGCTTATTGGCACTATTGCAAACATTCATAACATGCCAACTTAAACCGTCCGAATACTAGCCGCTACTTGTTAAACTTAATTCAGGCAGATATCCTGCTTACAAAGTTAAATGTTTTTAATATCTTAACATACAGAGTGCAATATAATTTTGGTACCAATACATTTCAAGTACATAATAGTTATTGATCCCTTAATAATCATCCCCCTTTTCAATCAAAGTTTAAACAAAATAATACCCCCCCCCCCAAGAAAAAGTAAGCAATGAAAAACAAATTCAAATAACCAACGTCAATATGCAGTTAACTGAAATTAATGGAAATAAAACTATAACAAATTATAGATGTAAGATTAACCTTTTTCCGGTATTATCTATTTTGTTCCAGTAGTTTTCTTTGCTCCGGCTTGTTCCATTTGTTCCGGTAAATCGTCTGTCCCCGATTTTGAATGAAATTTTATGTCTGTAGCCTTTGTGGTTTTTTAAAGTTTGTCCCAAATTTCCGGGTTACACTTTGACACAACCATACTGGTACAGTTAATTAGCCTTTTGTACTTATCCGACAATTCTTCGACAGTATCAGCACAGATCTGGGAACGAAAACCAATATTCACTATGTCAGCCAGCGAATCTAAACTGGTGGGCCATCTTTGTCATCCTATACAAAAAAGTCGCCAAACCGGCAAAAATTTTAGGCTGACTGGATGCTGGTATAGTGGATAAGGAAAGGCCTTGCTTATATGAAGAAGATTTCAGAGGTATTTGTTGAGGGTCTCGGTTGTGTCTGCAATTGCAAAACCCGAGTACGCAAACTGACTATCTCTGATGCACTGGCAAAAGTGTCGGAAAAGTCAGCACCTACATCAGAATCGTTGGAAATTTGTTAATGCGATTCACAGGACATATCGTCTTGATCGAATTTTTTGTCAGAGATATCAGAATAATGTCGAAGTGGGATCGAAACCGTTGGCCCACTGTAACTCTCAACCACAGGAGTCTGACGTTTAATCATTAAAGTACTATGAAATCTCTGACAGCATGAAATCACCTTATCGGTACTATATATGAATACAAGGAGCGCAAGCGTACACCAACCATCCGTTAGATTCGACTTTTCTCACGCGTCTTTTATCGCTTCAAAATCGCAAGAAGGCTGAAAAACTACACATATCCATTCAAAAGACAGTAACGTACCAGTACATAACTCTCGGACGAAGTAGTAAAAGGATATAAGGGTCCTAGCTCAAAAGAGGTTTCTTGCTCAGAAGAGGTTCCTGAACCAAATCTTTTGCCAGAAACCTCTAATCTCATATTAAACAATAACATATAATATAATATGGATTATTATAAAGCGCCAATAAAAAGTGTTGGATTTAATCTAACAAACAGACTTTTTTAAAGATTTAATTCCATTACATCAGTTTCGAGATATACTGGAATAGGACCTAAAATGATAAGCGATTGTATTAAAAAAGTTGGTTATCATTTATCGAGCAAGTACGGATCAGTATGGTTGTTTGCTGACGAAAACGATGAGTGAATAGCAGGTTGGACAACTGATCCAATGTTATTCATCGACAACATGGTTGATGTTTTATTTGACAATGATACTTAAAAACATCTACTACTAATATAATCACATTTTATGATAATCTTTTTCATACCTGCTGACTCTCATTGGTAGGATATCCGTTAACATACTGTCAATAATACGTAACTCGCGTATTAAATCGTCCATATCATATTTTATGCCTCGCAAATAAGATTGTATCTGATCAAGTAATTTTTTATAAGTGATACTTGCTATTTTACAAGCATTTTGTTTAGTCTCAAGTCGGGGCTCAATTTTCTTACACGCTGTTGAAAGAGAGACACCAACACCGAATATTATTGACAAAAATGAATTTAATGATGCTCTACTTGAGATTATGCCAGAGCTGGTCATTAGCAGTGTTAAATATAATATTACTCGAAGTATTCTACTGTAGTACTTATAGCATAACTTATTACTCGACTCTAGTACTGCTAACGATAGCGCAAATTTTTCAGTAAATTATATTCCGCCAATAGAACTTGATCCTGAAAAACAATTTGAGATTGGACTAACTTCCTGCACAGCATGGCATTCTATGGCTAACGTAAACCCTGGAGTAAATGATGAATTTGCATTTTATCTGGATCCGATGTTATGAACAACATTCAAAATTCCACAAGGAGCTTATAATGTCACTGATCTAAATAAGACAATAAAAGAGCTGATAACAAAAGTAAACGGTATCGTTGACAATTTTGAGCTGACAGCGAATTATAATACGTTACGCGCTAGAATAACATTAAAAATAATATGTTAATTGATTTTTCATCAGCAAAAAGTATAGCGTCGTTGATAGGATTTTCTCATAAACAATATGGATCAGCCACAGAACAAAGTATAACGTATGACGGTGATCTGCCAGTAAATATAACTGACGTAAACACAATATTAATAAATTGCTCTATTGCAGCTGGATCTTACTCAGCTAAGGGCAGTAAAGGACAAATAATCTATAGTTTTTCACCAGATGTTCCGCCAGGTTCGCTCATGCAAGTTAGTCCACGGCAAGTTATTTATTATCCGTTAAACATTGAAAATTAGATAACAGAAATAAATATGCAATTGACAGATCAATCTGGACGACAGTTAGATTTAAATAATGAGGTTTGTACTTATTATTTACACCTATACACAATCACTCCATGATTGGCCGTGATTTTTGTACAACATTCTTGATTATTGGAAGATTTTTAGGAAATATATTTACTAAAATTATTGAAAATGTTCAAGGAATAGCGCATAAAGTTGCACCAATTGCACTTGACGCATCAAAAGCTTTTGCAACTGGAGCTGCATCTGCCGCTGGAACTGCGGTAGGACCAAAACTAGATGATAAAATAAAAGGTCAATCTGCGCCGACGGTCGCACATATAAAACAAGTTACATCAAAAATCGCCCCAACAAAAGAAACTAAACATGGAATGATAACAATAACAAAAAAACTTTTATCGCCAAGAGGTGAACAAATTATACAAAAACTAATATCTAAAGCAACAGCGCCAAATTTTATATAATCTAACAAATAAAAATTGTCTGTTAACAATTATCTTGATTTAACAGAGACTTATGACACCGACGACACAGTAATATAATTCGAGTATGTTGAGTATCTCGACGAAAATTCTAATGAACCAAATAAGGCGGGCGTCAGAACATTTAATACACGGGATGAAGATGTGGGGTTTTTTTTTTTTTTTTTGGGCCTCATAAAGCAATATTGGAAGTACGTGGCCAGATTATGACAGTGGCTAATCCACCTGTCGCGATTGCAGCTTACGCAGAAATATCTCTTATAAACAACGGCTGGAACTTATTTAAAAGTGCCAGATATTTGCTACCTAATCAAACGGTTGAAGATATTTCGAGTCACTTACAAGTTGCGAGCACTGTACTAAGTATTATTTCGTTTTCTGATGATTACTCCAGATCGACTGCAACTAATATGATGAGGTTTAAAGATACTGGGGCTGGTTTAGCAAGATCTGTAGAATTTTTTCAAATGTTATTCTTGTTCACGGCGCTGATGCCGCTGCAGATCTTGTAATTGTAAGAAATTTTCTTATCGCTAATGTTACTGCTTTAGGTATAACCGCACCAGTTGCAGCCGCTAATGAAGCCGCTACAAGAGTATCACTTATTGCTGCTTGTAACAATTTTGGAATAGCAAAAACCAGGTACAGCTGGGGACGGCACTGCAATGTTAAATCATATTAATAATTCAATCGGTCTCAAAAATGCACTTTACAATGGAGGTTTTGCTAAGAGAAAGGCATTTGCAACAGAATCGCGTCAAATTACAATGATGCTGCCGTTAAGCACAATATTTGGCTTTTGCAGGGACTATAATAAAGTATTTGGTGGAGTTAAACATACACTAATTTTAGATCGAGCCGACCAGAATGATTGTTTGTTGCGAGCTGGCGGAGCTGATGTAAAATTTATTATAAACAAACTTGCGCTGTGGATGCCACGAATAACATTATCAGTAACAAAAGCAGTGGAATTAAATAATATGCTTCAAAAACACACAAACAGAATTTATTTTCAGCAACATAAAATATATCAAACAGCAGTTCCAAATACCACCGACTACACATGGTGAGTTACAACAACGTCATGTGAACAACTATCTCGGCAATTGTTTGTTGTATTTCAACAATAAGCGCGACGCGGTAATCAAGAACAAAACAATGCAGTATTTGATAGCGCCGATGTTAGACGAATATACGCTAGAATAAACTCAAAGCAATATCCGAGCGATAGCATGCAATTTTGCAGATGACGCTAATAAAAATATTACTCGGCCGTACATGTATTTTATGAATGCAATGCAGAAATATCAAGACGTTGGAGATGGATCTCAGATCTCTGTTGAATAATTTCGTACATTTTATCCGATATTTTATTTTGATGTTAGTAAATACAATGAACGCGCTGTTGATTCGACAGTTGATATTGAAATTACTTGGACATTAGGAGTATTTCCAGCAGCACAGTTCTATGTGTACGCGCTAGTGATCAGCGACAGAGTTATAATAATTGACTCTGTTGGAGGCAAAATGTCATTACAAGTTTGAAAAAACTTTGAGTTTAATCTGTAATCTGTATATAATGACAAAATATATTGTAAAAGAAATATATCTGATTGATGGTCAAGTTAAAAAATTAGCGGCTGCTGTTGCTAAGCAGAGGCAGGTTTCATTAAAAATAAAACATGGTGATAAAGGTATTTTAACAAAATTAATGCTAAGGAAAATACAAATAAAAAAACACGATCACAAAAAAACCTTTTGTCTTTGAATTTGAGTGCCACACAAATAACTGCGATGGCAAAACAAGGTGGTTTCTTTGGGCCGGCACTATCTGTAATGTCCAAAAACTCTGATGCCTAAAATTATGCCAGTACTTGGCATATTAGGATTAGCAGCAGCGTCTGGCACAGTATCTGGCGCAACAAAAAAGGCTATCTCTGGCGATGGTATAAAGAAAATGTTGATCTAAAGATAAATATAATGCCCAAACGAAAAACGGCATAAGGAAAGACGACAACGAAAAAAAAAAAAAAAAAAGACGCGATCGCGGTGAAGAAACAAAGGGGGATTTATAGGACCGTTGCTGGCGGGAGTAGCGGGAAGTCTGTTGCCGAATCTACTGGGAATTGGCCGAGGACTAACATTACCAGGCACAAGGAGAGGAAATCTCCTGCGTTAAGTAACTTTGATATACTTGATAATCTAACAAAAAGTAAAAAATCTCCACGGGGTTTATTCCAAAGATGAACTCGATCGCGATGAAATTTCTAGTGGTTCGTGTGTGATAAATATACAAAACTTCAAAGACGGATCCGGCACGCATTGGGTAGAGGTTTGTAATAACAATTATTTTGATTCATTTGGACTTCCACCTGGTGACGCAATAAAAATATATATCAACAAAATATATAAAATAATAAATGGTTCGTCTAATCAAATTCAGCCAATTGGAACAACTGCTTGTGGATATTATTGCGTGATGTTTGTAAAATAAATGTCCGATCCTAAATTCAAATTTTTTAAAAATTTATTGTAGATTGACAAGCAACCTTATAACGCCAATGATGAGACTGCAATTAATTTTACATAAACTCGTTGATATAATGTCAACATACTATCTCAAGTGCAAAACTAAAACAGAAAATATCGACGAAACAACAGAAAAAACAGACAATAATAGAATAATGTTGAAAGTGTTACGACCATATAGTTTAATTACATGTGTTAAAATTTGAATTCTTTCCTTTTCATTTTTATATCATTAAATATAATTATTATTATGATGATGATTATGTTCGCAGGGTCTGATATTTTGATAGAAACATCGTGTTTATTTAGAACGTAAATGTGACTCGCGTGAGCACGATTTTTGCATGTCGATTCAAGTAAACAGTCGGCAAAAGCTATGTAAATGATTGGTTGTGACCACGGTCATTTCTAATTATACTTGTTGACATTCTATACTGCGGTGGCGAGACTTCGAAATCGCCATGTGTTCTTCGTGCGTGTACATGAAATGACGTTTTAGTTCGCCTTAAATACTCAGGTACCTGCGAAATAGTCTAGAGTCATATTTTATCACCTCAGAGAGTCACATTGTAACATCTTATAGAGTTTATAATACCTTGAGAAGAAGGTATTCTTTTGTGCTGGAAAGAGTTGTTCGTTCGTACGTCTGTGGAACGACTGTAGAACATGTGTTTTGTTATTGATGATAGCTGTATTTCATCTACCTTTTAAATAATAATTATTTTCCCTGGAGAACTACACAACTGGCTTTGGACAAAGACATTTAGTGAAATTAGTTCTAAATTGGAAAAGAACCGTACCAATTGTGATTCACAGTGAAAATTCTGACGTCATCATCCGCCATCTTCGAACGGAATTGAGATTCAGACTACTTCAATTTAGAACTGTTTATTTACAGGATTTGTGTGTTTTTCACAATTTTAAGACAAATTTTGGATCTTCTTCGCAAATCGTAAGTACTATTTCATATTTTCACCTTTTCACCGTGTTTTCTAGGGAAATAAATTATTTTTGTTAAAATTACAAAGCTTGTTGTCTTCGCTCTTTTCTTTATGTTACTTTAAAGGAGCCGATACGTAACAAAAGTATTTGTGCAATCTGCGGAAAAAGAAAAAGTATGTTTTTAAAGAAATTGCCAACGACAAAGTCGTTGGGAGCTGGAATCCCGGCCAATTGCCCGTGCGATAAAGTTATTTTAGTAGACGATTGATAAATAATGATATGCGAGTGCAATTGTGACAGATCTCTGTCTTAAGCAAAATAAAATTGTTACATACTGTCAACAATGGAACAACAGAGAAATAAATGGAACAGGTATAGACATGCACAAATTAATTGGCAAGTTGCCGAAACCGAAAGGCGGTTGGACATTGCCAGCCTATAAATATATTGGACCTTATAATCGTCTTGATAAAAAACTAGATGAAAATGATAATCCATTACCAGTACAAGAGCTTTACAATCAAGTTGATGCAATAGCAATGCATCATGATATCTGCTACCGTGATAATGAAGAAGATAAGCACAGCTGTGACAAAGTAATGCTAGATGAACTTCGTGATATGAAACCTGCAAATATGCGAGAGCGTGTTGACCGAAAGCTGGTGCGGGGTTTTATTTGGGCAAAATTTTATAAACTCGGGATTGGTAAAAAAAAGAATTGTGTGATGATCTTACATCAGAGCTACACAAACCTAAAAGAAGTTTCCGCGACGTAAAGTTGTCGCATATGCCGTTGACGATATCTGGGCGATATATTTAGTTGTTGTGTCAAATCTTGCTCAGTTTAATGATAGCAAAAAATATCTTTTAACGTTATTGATGTTTTTAGCAAATACGCGTTTAGTGTACCTGTTCCAGATAAGACAGGAACGTCGATAACTAATGCTTTAAAACAAATAATAACAAGTACAGAAAGAAAACCAAATAGAATCTGGACTGATCATGGAGCAGAGCTTTTTAATAAAAATTTGAGCAGATTTTGGAACAAAATAACGTTAAAAAATATATTACAGGAAATGACGGTAAGAGAGTTGTCGAGAGATTTAATCGCACGCTAAACGAGCTGATACATAAACATTTGACAGCTAAAATTGCAAATAAATATATTGACAATCTACAGAAAATTCTTGATAAATATAATAGCACGAAGCACAAATCAATAAAAATGTCGCCAAACGACGCAATTAAAAATCCGATATTAGCAAGCAAAATCATGTACAGCAGACAAAAATTTAAAGTTGGTGATAAAGTTACAATTTCTTTAACGAAAAAAACATTTGAAAAAGGATTTATTCCAAGCTAGAGCGAAGAAGTATTTGTTGTGAATAAAGTACTTTTAACAATATCGGTTACCTATGAGCTAAAAGATTTCTTAGGTGAGCCTATAACTGGTAGTTTTTACGAACAAGAACTTCAAAAAACCGAACAAGATATATTTGTTATTGAAAAAGTTATTAGGAAAAAGCCAATAAAAGTTTAGTTAAATGGCGTGGGTATAGCTATAAATTTAACAGCTGGGTACGAACTAAGTCTATAAAATAATATTGTTATAAATTTGTTCGTACTTCATCAGCACAGATTTACATTTGAACGGTCTACACAACGACATTAAATATAATATTCTTGCATTCTCGACTGGCATCAAATTAAATATTTTAACAAAATTAATATCATATGTTATGCTCCTTCGCTGGCCAAATATGTTTACGTTGTAAAAAGGTTTTATAAGTTGCCAAAATATTTGTTGCTCGGCAATAGTAAAATTCAATTTTATTATTTTTTTAAGCGATATAATACTTAACATTATGTCGTCCAGTTGTCGGTCTACTGTACTTTTTTTATCAACCACATATATATCGTCTTGTTCATCGTCATTGTTAAATAAAATGTCATCCTCACTATAAGCAACAGATTTGTCCGCGATTACGTCAGAGATGAAATCTCCTGATGTAAAATTGTCGTTAGTGATTTTATCACTTGCATATATATCAACGAGTCGTTTTATTAAGTCCATATTATAATATATTTTTATCTAATTTATAATAATAATGACTACAGAAATGAAATCTCCCGAAATAAAATATCATCAAAAAGTTGATATATTACATTACAGAGAATTAGCTGAGGCAGTACGGAAATGTCTGTCGGGATATAGTTCTTATTCTGTTAACGTTATTGTAATGCAAGGTGAGTCTGATAAAATTCTTCTAACAGCAGCAGAAAATAAAACAAACTTAATTATAGTGCATTTATATCGCTAAAATTTGATAAAGATGATATTTTGATGTTCGCTCACAACTGTCTTACTAAGACCGAGTTAAGAAACATAATTAATCATCACATTTGAAAATAAATCTGTCAAATGTTAACGTTGACGTTGCTGATTTAGTTTTGCCGTCATCTACAAATTTTATTGCAGCTGGATTAATTTTATGATATTTTGCAGCAGATGTTATAGATTTAAATTTCATTTCTTTATTAGTTTTAATTGAAATTACTGGTCTAGCAGATCTAACACCACCAGCATCCCCACGTCTAGTATTTTCTTTTGTTAACTAAATTTAGATTTTCAATGCGATTGTCTGTTATAATTTTATTAATATGGTCGATAACTAAATTATTTGAAATATGTCCACTAAGAATCTCATAGATAAAACGATGTGATAAATAATAGACTTCTTCAGTTTTTCTACCACATACCGTCACATTCAAATATCCCATATTATTCAAACTTCCAATAACATTTTTTGTTCTTTTATTTCGTATAATTACTTTGTCAGAGGCCACATATAAATTAATCTTTGGATGAGGTTGAAATTTATTTTGCAATGCTAAATTTTCAATATTTTCGTCAGTAACTGCGCCGTTAACACGACAAACTCTTTGTCCTTCTGGGATAGCATCACAAAATAACGTGCAAATAAAATCTTTTCTAAATATTTCAATTCTATCTATATTATCTCCTTTGACAGTGATCTCATAACCAGCTGGTGTTAATTTACCAAAGGGCCTTTGATATTTTACGTGAATAACTGGCCCATGTGCAGTTCTAGCGTACTAGTTGTACTTGGGGTGAACATAATAATACTCTTGCTCATTTGCTGCCATAGTTGTTGTCATATATATATATGTATATATATATATATATATATATATATATATGTATATATATATATATATATATATATAATTTTATATCTCTAATTGGAAAATATATTAAAAAATCAGTTAAATATATAAAATACTATATATGTATATATAATGTTAAAATTACAAGATATTACCAAGAAGAGCTTTATAAAAGCAGAAAAAAAAAATGCTACTGCATTTTCTGGTTACGATAACAATTATAAAGTTGATAATCAAAATCTTTTAGCAAATTTTAACTCTACAAATTTATTTCATCTTCTGCAACCAGTTGTAGCGCAAGAAGCTGCAGCGCATAAAAGTATCAAGTTAATAATGCAGTATCACGTCATTTTATCAAAGTTACATGCGATTGAAAAAGATATAATTGATATAAATTTTGAAAATACAAATTTCGACAACGAAATTTCCGAACCATATCTAACGGCTAAGTCACGAGAAATATTAACTGGAACAAATATTTCCTCAGTCGCCGATGAAGTGCATCACGAAAATAAAAAATGGAGGCATTTATTGTATCAGGGTCAGGTTGGAAATTTGAAATGATAAAAGAAGTTTTATTTCACACAATGAAATATAACGTACTTCGTGGTAGTTCTTATGTTGACCTTCCTCAAAAAATTCAAAACAAAAAATGCTGTGGAAATGTCAAAAATAGCGATAACGAATGTTATCGTTGTGCAATTTTCTCTGCTAGACATCCTTAAAGTTGTAACTGTGATCGAGTTCAAAAATATCTGCCGTACAAAGACGAGCTAAATTTTTACGGAATAACTTTTCTAGTAGCAGAGAATCAGATACCAAAATTTTAAAAACAAAACGATATTTCAGTAAATGTTTTCGGACTAGATGAAAAAGAAAATGTTTACCCAAGATATATTTCAGCGACTGCTGCACAAAAACAATAAATGTATTATTTTGTATAGGACATTCCAGCTGGATAAAAAACTTTAACGGCCTAGTTGGCAGACAATATAAGAAAAAGAAAAATAAGAAATGTTTCTGTTACAGTTGTTTGCAACGTTTTTCTAAAGAAGAAAAACTGGAAGAGCATCTTGGATATTCATGTAAAAATTTAGCACGTCAAATTTGGTAGCAATTATTTTTGTTCAGACAGCCAGCATACACATCCAGTCACCAAACAAATGTAGTCGCTGTGGTCAAAAAAAGGTTACTTACCAGAATTTAGAAGTCATTGACAATTAATTACCTAATTAAGCAATTGCTAACCATCAGTGTCATTCTCACAGATGAAGGTCGTTAAAATTACCAGACACTGCTTTATAAAAGCAAATGAAAGCAACCAGCATGCACATATGGCTTACACAATTGACAAGTGAATCATATCATCGATTCTTGAAAAGAAATATAGCTACATTTGCTAGATAACAATTATCAACCCTGTAGTCAATGTCATTATCCACACTATTTGATTCATACAAAATGTAGCAGAGAAAATTATAGTGGTTTGAAATGTATTATTATCACTTAAGGACCTTAACATGTACACGTGCATACAAAGTTATCTTTATTAGTTTGAGGCTCTATCATGATGTCGCTGCAATGTGCAGCTTTAACCTTAACAAACGAAATATAGGAATAATGTCAGAACTAATTTTAAGAAGCTATTAAGTTGGTTTTCTCAAGATTCAGCAGTTATGATTAATATTTGTGGCAAAGAATTCTAACTTTTGCTTGTTCTTATGGAAAAAAAAAACCAACTAAATTTACAACTCTTATTTCATGCGTATGATAATGGGCTAATTTGTACTGATTTCTACTGGTTCTGTTTCCTTTCATCAAGTTGTAGTAGTATAGTTTGGATTTTCTATTTAAACCTTTGTATAAATAATAATCTGCTTTCCAGTCTACATTGATATAACGGTTCCACCAAGACAACTTATTCAGTGCTAAAATCATACTTTCTGAAGTAGAGTCATAATAGGATTACCAAACATGGGCGCTCGCTTTTGGATTTTTAAATTGTCAACCTGTATAACCCGGGAATGAGGGTCCCAAAATTGCACATATTTTAATATCGGTCTGGAAAGCTACATCTTAGTAGGTTTACAATATGATTTGCTTTGGTACATAATCCTTGAATTTGAAAGTTGCATTTCGATGCTGGTCCTACTGCAGGTAAAGTTGTATCAGATGCATTGACTCTGTGGATACCTGTGTTATCCTCTTCACTTTCTACATAATCAAGTTTTGTAATTGATTTAATCGACACACACACACACACACACACACACACACACACACACACACAAAATCTATTATTCTAGTACATGTTTTGACAAAGCGGCGGTCCACGGAAGTAACAAAAGGCGGTAAAAATCAAGGAAGTGAGTAAATAAAAGGTAAGATGTTCTAACATTAATGAGAATGGTGAAGTTATTATGTAATTGATTTAAATGGTATATATAAAGTTCGCAATAGCAGTTGGTATCATTTCAGAATTTATGCTACAACGAGTATAATTTGCTGCATTAAATATATTTATTTTAATTCAATTGTGCAAAATGGGACCAAGGCGCTCCAAGAAATATCCTTCTGGCAGTTGTAGTGCAACTTGTGCATCTGAGTGTGTTTACTGTATTACGTGTGGAAATTGGTACCATAGACAGTGTCAGTCCATGAGTGCGGAAGAACTAAGACAATGGGGAAAATTGGATTTGAATTATGTGTGTTTTTCCTGTCGTTCTTTGAATGAATCAAGCTTTGACTTTTACAGTGCACTGCAGCTTCTCCAGACGGTGATTAAATGACGAACTTATTTAAAAGTTATAAATGGTTAAAATTTTGAACAGCAATATATCTCTACCACCGCGTTCAGTGTAGATTTCTTGTTTGGGTCGCCACATAGCTACCAGATATAACGTCTCCATTAGAATAATTTGGTCCCCAGGGATGAAAGAAGCCGATAGACAGAACAGAACACAATAATTAAAACCTATGCATTTTAGTCATGTATCTGTACAACTCTAAATGATGTGTCCAGCATCTATGGGAAACTTTCTTGTGTTAAGAAAAATATCTCTATAACAACTATAAAGTTTAAAATTGTTATTGTAAATCACATGTAAATGATGAATGCTGGCTGATTTGCATCATGGCTGATTCGGACCGTGGCTGAGTTGGTCCATGCTACAGATTGATTCAGATGATGTGAATTATTAAAAGGAAAACAACGGAACAACTGATTTATGTTAGTCGTTAGTACTGTTTTAGCATGCATATAAACAGAACGTAAAATGATTTTCAGCTTGCAAATTTACATCATATTGTTATTAGCAAAGTTCTAGTGAAATCAAAACAAAATAGATATGAGCTATCTCATTTAGATTTTTTAAGCATAATAAAAACTTTTCCATTGTATCAATAAAAATATACTGTAAACTTTTCCGAAATCAGCACTTTCAAAATCTGCTGATTATAGAAACTATTATACTTCATATAATTTTAAACGTGTATTCTTTGAAATTATGTGTCAATTAAATATTTATTAACATTCGTAATCATATATTCGTTAAAGCCTTTATATATATATATATATATATATATATATATATATATATATATATATATATATATATATATAACAAATATATAACAACATTTCACATGTACATGTCCTAATTTATTTCATCGTATTCAATAGCGTCTTTAACAGTTATACAAATCTTTTATGTTGCTATTGATGTTTGTGGTATATGATGAGAAGATGCAATTAGGCTACAAACAATAACAACTTACTCTGCCGCTGTTTGCAAAATAGTAGTAATGAGAAACAGGGTTATGAGCGTAATTCCATCAACTTCCTTCCAAACAAGCTTGTTGTTCGAAACAGGAAACTAAATTTTCACAATTTTTCATATCCTTTCAAATTACTATCAGAATTATACTTGTTTTTCCAAATTAACTAAATTTCATTAATCATTGCCAAAAAATATTGCTTGTGCTGCAACTAGTTTCTTAAAACGCTGAAAACAACATTATTGTTTTTTTATGACGGGAGCGTGTCAGGTAGCCCTGTTTTTCTTTACTACTGCAATAATACATAATTAAACAATTTACCGAGAACAACGGATGAAATAATCGTTTTGTGACGGTTTATAGATTATTTTTCCTCATCTTTACCAAGTATAAATCCAAAATATCATCGTCAGCGCAATTTTGTTGTTGGCAACAGTTATCACGTGTTTTACAATGACCAAGAGCAAATGTATTTATTCCATCAACACAATAACGTTTATCGTCAAAACTCGACAACCCTTGTTTGTCAACGATGTCGGTTTTTATTTGATGCAAATAAGACCTTATTGTGGTCATTTCCGCGCGGTGACTTTTTACTTGTCCAAATAATACATTACGAAAATCATTAAAACCAAAATTTTTTTGCTGCAACTTCTTTTTTAACATATTTGGCTTTCTTAGTTTCTTCTTCTTTTTTAAACCACGCCTCAACGAGTACATTTTACTAAAGTCCAACATACTCGAAAACATTATCAAAACAGAACTCGTCCTTGTACTTACCTATAACCTTCTTATTTGTACTGTCGTTAAAAAAAAAAAAAAAAAAAAAAAGTTTTTCGAGGAACATCATAAAGATCAAACAAATGTCTGTTATCACAACTATCTTGGTAAACGTCATTGTTAGCGCAATCAGCTCCATCAATTTCATACACAAGTGAGTCGGTATCATAAATAATAATTTTGCGTTTGGCCACTTTTTCTTAACAAAACCGTAATGAAAATCGTGCATAAGCCATCTTGATATTTCAAGCATCGATGCTCCAACATAGATTGGTTTATTCAAAATAAAGTTTGACTTATACTTTTTAATGATATTTAGATTTTCGTTTACTTGTATTAGTCCGGCAAATCTTTCTGACGCAACCAATTTGCTGCAACGTTTTACATTATTTACGAGCCCGATATTAAACCGGTTCCTAATATTTTCCATTGTTTTTCCAAAGACGGAATTATTCATCAACTTGAAAAAACCTTTTTCAAAATCGGATTGTTTTTGCTACAGTTCTCATATCAGTGTTAAACTTAATGTAATCTGCCATCCACCGTGAGTGTTTCAGTTTTAGTACTCGATGAATCTTTTTAAGAACAAGACCAGCATCAATTGCTTGCTTTAAGTTTCTATAATGGCAAACATAATTACGTTTGTTTAAGAGATTTGATACTAGTTTTTCAACGGAACATGGTTTTCTTTGTCGTAGCGATAATTGTTTACTCAATAATAAATCATCTGGTATAATAATTTTCACAGCCCCAAACGGATAATCATTGTGTAAATCGTGTAGCGACTCTGGGTAAGCAACATCAACCTCAACAAAATAAAAATAATTTGCGTCTAACAAATCTAATGTTAAATTTTAGTGTCAGTGAGAAATTGTTCTGGAGTTACCCAACCGATGCAACCACAAGGCACTGCTTGTGACATTACCCAGTCGTATAAGTTATATGCATAAAAGTACAAAATAAACCTTATTGGTATGTCGGGGTCGTAATCAGGCATATACTTGTTGTTGGCGACCGAATGTTTTTTCGTTGTAACACTTATTCCGCCACGGATACTACGCTCAATGAAATTAAACATGTCGACGTCCGTGATCAGTTCAACTTCTTCTCGTGTGATCTTAAACAACGCCTGCCATGCAAGCCCTGGTGATGAAAAATACCAACATGAATCCAATCTATAGTTGTTGATACTTGTTCGGCGATAACTTTGAAATATGTCATCGAGTAAAAAAGTATCTTGTATCAAGTACAAATCTAAGTAATCGTAGAGCATTTTACAACTAAATTCGTTCCAAACTCGCTTAGCGTGATCGTACTCGTTGTCGGTGATTTTTTTCCAGTGATAGCGATAAATAAAATTCGTCCTTACCTGGCAGAGATGTTTCATTAAGCTTTTATGCTGGTTAAGTACTTGTACGGAAATATACCTTTGTTTTTCATTAAATCTGCTTTGGCGTTAAAATGATTTGTTAAACTCGGAAATTGTTTACAATCTTTTACCAACATGTCCAACGATGAGTTCATAAACTGCAGTGAATCAATAAAACGAAGATGTCCAATTGTCAACGACATAAATTTTTCAATATTGTTTGGAATACCACAGATTTTAAGTTTCTTACAAAATTCTATAACATCGGGATGACCTAGTGCCGAAATGATAAAATGACCGTCGTAACTCTTGAAATTATGTGTAATACACGAACAAATTTTAACGCGTTAAACTTAAGATTACATTTGTTGTGAGCCGCTCCACGATATTGTCCTGTCAAACGGCAATGATCATGGACCTTTTTGTTATCGTCGTTAGCGCCAGCACAATCAGAGTCACAATTTTCCTGTAACGGTTGTTACAGAAAAACGGCTGTTGGACAATTCGGCCCAAGACAATTCAGACCAACTTGGACCGAAAATAAGACAATTCGGCCCGACTTGAAAGACAATTCCGCCCAACTCGAAAGACAATTCGGCCCAACTTAATAATACAACTGACAATAGCTTTAACAAGTATATATTTTTAAAAGGAAATACTCAGTAAGAAATACTCAGTAATTTATAACTTATATATGCGTAAGTTAACTTAAACACAATATTTTTGGACAATTCTTATATAATTTGTTTTGTTTTTTTTTTACCGTATACTTCAAAGTCCTTGCTTTAGGTATTATTATTTTTTTCTTTTGGGATATAATGAGTGTAATGTATAAAATAGAGGTCACCTTTTCCTTTCTAGTACTTATTTGTTTTCCAAAATGAGAACGAATATCAGTGATGTACAATAATTAGTTCCTACCTGTGAACGTGTGCACTGGTTTGAGAACACCATTTTTCATTCTCAATTTAATTAGTTTGTAACTTAGAATAGGTTGAGAATAAAATTTGAAACATTTGTTGAATTAGATAAATGTTTTCCGGAGTTATAAGGGTTAGGAGCTTTCGGATATCTTTAGGAAAACCGTCCCAAAGACAAATATTGCATGGTAGAAAGGAAGTCTGAAAAAAAGAAGTATAATAGAGATGGATGTGATGCTTTGCGAGTTACGTAGACAGTAATGAGATGCATCATATCTCCTGTGGAAGAAGGTTGATTTTGTTAGGCACTTGAGTATTTATAGCTAAATGCAATATGCATAATCTCTTCTTCTTCCTTCCTTGTGCAAGAGCATTATGAACCAGTTTCTGTATAAAAAGACTCTTAAGAGCAATTAATCGGTGCAGCTTCCAATTTAAGTTTTTTCTCCAATCTGCCCATATCTTCAGCAGCAATTGTTCCAGACTTGAGAAACATATTGTAAAATGTGACGTATGAAAAGAATATATATAATTTAACCAAAGCTTCCTGCTAAAAGAACTTTTAGTCAAGCACAATATAGATATATGTATGTATGTATGTATGTGGACTCAAGCTGGTGAGTTTTGTGTATACAGGTTCGGATGTATTTTGCTTTGTTTCACTTTATCCCTTTCTAGCAATTATTTTGTTTCTCATGAGAGAGAGAGAGAGAGAGAGAGAGAGAGAGACTCGCACACACGGACAGACGCCTTCAGACGTACACAGTCTTTGCATGTGTGTATATTTTTTTTTTTTTTTAAATTAGCAGCTTACAAGGGAACAAAGATAATTTGTACCATAGTTAAGACTAACAATCAGTTTATTCACTTCTGATTTGTATGGAATAATGGAGCAACTATGATTGACGATATTGACTGGTACTGTCAAGCTTTCAGTTTATGCACGCACACAATAAAACATAAATTTAAATAAAAGATAACTTAAAATAAAAATAAAAACAAACAATAAACTTAACTGGTAAGAGCTTAATATTGCAGCAACTAAACACTGACAAAATGCTCAGCATTACTCTCTCTCTCTCTCTCTCTCTCTCTCTCTCTCTCTCACACACACACACACACACACACACACACACACAGAACTGATATGAAAGTATCAACGTATGTGATCACTGACCAATATAAGGAATAGTTTGATCAACGATTCTGAAACGCAACTCAGTTTTTCAACTTCGTGGTCCGTAGATGCTTCCACACATTCTTAGAAGGCCGTTGGCACTGATATCCTTATTTGTGTATTTCCTCCAAATCCTAAAAAGTTGTCCATGCATGGTACGGATATGCTTAGTTTGGTGTCTTGTCAGTTTTCCTTCCGATACCATCTTTACTTGAGATGGTATCATTTGGGCTTCTTTGTATAATAGAGTAAGCATAAGATACAACTGAAGGATGCTTTTACGCGAATTGGCCCATATCCACGTGGAGTGTCTTTGGAAAAACGGTACGAACAAACAATGACGTGGAGGGCTGGCACAGTCGATTGAATCGCAAAGCGCGTAAAAGCAACCTTCAGTTGTATCTTATGCTTACTCTCCTATACAAAGAAGCCCAAATGTTACCATCTCAAGTAAAGAGCAAATTAAATCTAGTTGTTAAAAAATCGCCTTTCGCTGGCTTTAACAAAACGTATGGAAAATATTAGGAACCGGATTGATATCGAGCCCGTAAATAATGTAAAACGTTGCAGCAAATTGGTTGCGTCAGAAAGATTTGCCGGACTAATACAAGTACACAAAAATCTAAATATCATTAAAAAGTATAAAAGTCAAATTTTATTTTGGATAAACCAATCTATGTTGGAGCATCGGTGCTTGAAATATCAAGATGGCTTATGTACGATTTTCATTACGGTTTTGTTAAGAAAAAGTGGCCAAACGCAAAATTATTATTTATGATACCGACTCACTTGTGTATGAAATTGATGGAGCTGATTGTACTAACAATGATGTTTACCAAGATAGTTGTGATAACAGACATTTGTTTGATCTTTATGATGTTCCTCGAGAAGCTGGTTTTAACGACAATACAAATAAGGAGGTTATAGGTAAATACAAGGACGAGTTCTGTTTTGATAATGTTTTCGAATATGTTGGACTTTGTAGTGAAATGTACTCGTTGGGATGTGGTTTAAAAAAAGTAGAAGAAACTAAGAAAGCAAAAGGTTTTAAAAAAGCAGTTGTAGCAAAAAGTTGTTTTTAATGATTTTTGTAATGTGTTATTTGGACAAGTAAAATATCACCGCGCGGAAATGACCACAATAAGATCTTATTTGCATCAAGTAAAACCGACATCGTTGACAAACAAGGGTTGTCGAGTTTTGACGATGAACGTTGTGTTGATGGAATCAATACATTTGCTCTTGGTCATTGTAAAACACGTGATAACTGTTGCCAACAACAAAACTGCTCTGACGATATTTTGGATTTATACTTGGTAAAGATGAGGAAAAATAATCTATAAACCACAACAAAAAAAGATTATTTCATCCGTTGTTCTCGGTAAATTGTTTAATTACGCGTTATTGCAGTAGTAATGAAAAAACATGGCTTCCTAGCGCGCTCCCGTCATAAAAACAATAATGTTGTTTTCAGCGTTTTAAGAAACTAGTTAAAGCACAAGCAATATGTTTTGGCAATGATTAATGAAATTTAGTTTATTTTGGAAAAACAAGTATAATTTTAATAGTAATTTGAAAGGATATGAAAAATTGTGAAAATTTAGTTTCCTTTTTGGAAAAACAAGCTTGTTTGGAAGGAAGCTGATGGAATTGCGCTCATAACCCTGTTTTTCATTACTATTAAAATCAAACGCATGTAATTAGTGCTATTCCGCACTTTTAGCGGTTCCTGGCTATTTTAAATTATTATACAAACCTGTTCATACAGTACTGTTCAAAGAGTAATCATTTAATCAACTTTTGATTACATGCCGGCATCAGCAATCTCAAAGGTTTACATTGTTTGCATTAATTAGCAAACTGATTAAACATGTTCTATTTTAAGTGAATGGATCAATTTAAAGTGACCAAGAATAAAAGTCATAATCCAAAGTATTTCATCACGACTCAGTAACAATATTAATATTCCAGGACAGAACAGGACAGGATAAAAGTATTATTGGAATAGACCGAGCTTTTAACTTGGGTAAGGTTTTTGTAACTGCAATGTCATACAAAAATAGAAGCGTTGTAAACAGGAAAACTGATCAATACCCTATTTTCTTAGGTCTGCTGTGTCTTCATTGGGAGTCAGACGAAAACATGGATTACTAATTCTTTTCGCATATTCGCGAAAAAATTGGAGATGATACGTTTATATTTGGTACGGACGATGAAAAAGCTCTGACAAATGCTCTAAGATCCAACTTTTGTAATTCAGAATTTTTATATTGCACTAAGCATGTTAATGACAACATTCGGCACTCTTTGTATAAACATGGATGTGACGATCTTGTCACAAAATCAATACTTCATATGCTCCTCAATGAAGACAGTGGCCTAATGTTCAGTCAAGATGACGCTGAGGTTGCAAAACGAGAAGACGATCTGGCAATGTATTTAAAACAATATCCCAATTTCGCACTGTACTTCAAAAAGTTCAAAAGTAAAAAAATTAAAATGTTTGTGTACAAACCATTAAAAAACAAAACAATCACGAGTCTTTGGGCCAACAACAACTTGGTATCTTTAAAATAATAAAGTTATGCAGGTTGCTTGTTGGAAACAACACACGATACCCGAATAAATCAACAGGTCATATGGTGTAACTCAAGCTCAGTTTATAGAAATGCGTCGCGCAAAATATGGCTCTGGCAATTATAAATTATTTGGCCCTTCCTCTTTATTTGTAATTGATGAAACCATTTGGCACACAAAAACATGAGCAGAAAAGAGAAGAATCTTTAAAAAAATTTTACAAAGCAACTAAATTTCAATACTTCGAAGCAGATACATTCATCAAATGGAAAATTCCAATGCATCCGGCCGAAAATAGATGCGGGATGCAAACTTGGGCAAAGTAAGCATGCAAAGGCGGAATGAACATCGCAAAAGAAATGGCGATAATAGCTAGCATTGACCTTGGCTGTGTAAACTGAACTAGAAATACACTTGTCTAATGTCGATGAATGGCTACGCATTTCCGTTGTTCCAGTTTTTGATCTGGTTTTATGTAAAAATTATTTGCAATGTTTATAATAGTACAATTTTATGAATTTTTTAGTTACCTATGACACAGGTTGCAAGCATTACTTGTATTATGATGATTGTATTAATGCTTTGCTTTAAAACATGCAAAATACAATTCAGTTGAACTTCATTAGTTTAATGTTGATACACTTATTCCATGTTTTAAAACTGTGCTTAATAAGACTTGGAACAATAATCTTTGTACATATTTATAAATTTTTAATTAGAGGCGAGACATGCCATATTTGATAGAAATCTGAAATCGTTTATACAGAAATTATGTGGTACTTTCAGTTGTTCGTTGTTTGTGATGTTCTGTTAATCTCATTTGACAGTTATGGCACTGATGGGAAATTATTTACTTTAGATGATTCTACAATGAATTTAAATAAAATGCAACGAACAAATACAATCTATTGCTAAAGCCCGTAGCGACAACCAATTGCTAATAAGGACAAGAACATTTACAGTGTGGTGTATATATTATTGTTTTCATTCTCGTTGGTATGAATGGCACTGGTGTACCATTATTTACTTCACAATGTGGCCATTTTTACTTAATGACTGGGTCCGTTTTAACTTGATAACCAGCACTGGCGATTAATATAGCAACATTTGTCTCCCTTGTTTCAATGTTTACAACCAATTAAAAAAAAATGCAGCCTATTTTGTCGTCTGTTTCTACAAAATGAAACTCTTTAGAAGGTTTTCTTGTGGTTTTAAGTATTCTTCGTTTAATTTACATCACGTTTGTAGTGGATTTAGGCAGGTTTTGGGCGGATTTGGGTGGTTTGGGGTGAATCGTGCGGCCACCCATTTTCTTTTCTGAAACATCAGCAGTCTTTGGATCTAATAATTTATCACAATCAGGATACCCTGCTGCAGCAACCACTATAGGTTCCTATCAAAGTAGTTCATGACCTTCTTTGGTAAATCGGCCAGTTTGGTTTTTTAATATGTTTTGGTGCAACAAGATCCTTCACATCACCAATCTCAACACGAGCTCGATCAATACTGTCAGTTACATCTTGTATTTCTTATTGTAATTGTGCTTGAGCAGCAGCTATTTCTGCTGGAAGTTCTCACAGAATCATTAGTTCTTTATGCTATTTTCCTGGTTGCTTTAGCCCTCTGTTTCAGTGATGGAAGAAGACATTTAGTAGCCTCTGTGGCTGGTTTAAACAATTCTGTTGCACCTTCTGTAAATTCTACTTAAGCTTCCTGATGTGCTGTAGCTGCTGTTTGACAGAATCATCGATGGAGAAATATTTCTTAATTGACTCTAGTCGTTATCAAGGAAGTTTACCTGTACGAGATTCACAGAGTTAGCGCAGAATCACTCATTGTTATTGTTACAACAATGATTTAATTACACATCACCAGTCAGCGGATAGACAAGATTTCAATATATATAATAATGTAACATATTTGTTTCTTACCTACTACAACCCACCGGAACCCTTCGTGTACTGATTTATACAATATGGAAATTTCCAGCGATGGTATATCCAGTTCATTGTCCTCTCACGGCTAAAAACTACACATTATTAGCTGTGTACAGAACCATAATTGTAACACTGCTGTCCATTAAAGAAGGAAATACACAGACACGTCATAATAATAAAATTAATAGTATTTTTTTGGGCCGACTTTCATATAAAATCCGTCAGTGTAATTATGTGTGCTGTAAGATTTCAGTACATCTGTTTATGATTTGTGAAATAAAAAATAAATAATCAGTCACACCTATTGGGGGAGGTAACTGACATGCATCAATTTTAAAATGTATCTTACAACTAGCTCAGTAGTCTGGAGGTTAGCAATGTGGCCCACTGGTTGTCAAGTGGATATTTGTTCGTGTTCAAATCTCATGATGGACAAATTGTAGGTGTCGGTCAAAAAAATTATTATAACTGGGGGTCCAGCCATGATCAGCTGAGATGTTGAAATATCAATGACAGAGGAATTGCAAAAAACATAACCCAGGCGAAACTTGCATGGTCCCCCCAACCCCAACAGGGTGTTCATTTCACATCCTGGGTTCACTTTTGGGGGGGGGGGGGTGATTGATTACAAATTAACAATTGTAACAAATTAACAATAAATATAACAATTACCTGTGAAACTGTATATGAAACACCATTCAGTTGGGCGTGGTCATCTCCTTTTGCTATTTTGCTATGTGGCTCCGTCTGGCTTACATACAGAGCTTGGACTGACTTTTGGCAATAAAAAAAATTTTCCAAAGCCTGGATGTAGGTGGCTTTGGCTCGGGGTGGGGGGTTGCTACAACCCAAAAATAGTCAGTTGAACCCCCTTGGTGCTTTAAAAATGTCATTTGTTTATAGAAACAAAACTCCTCATTTTTGGTGCTTCAGATGCACAATCATTGTTCTGCAGTACATTTGTGAACTAAAGCCTGATATCTCATGACCCGGTTATGTCGATGATTTTTGACACCCCCGACATAATCGAGATAATTGGGTTCGACTGTAGTATTACAAGGTATTATTGTGCAGAGAACTTTCACATAAGGAGTAACACGGAATGGAAATATCTATATTTTACACAGTATTTATTTGCATGGCGATATTAAAATCTACATAATGAATTTGCGCAGTACAAAAACTGGTAGAGCAGAATACGTCTTTCTTTTTAATACAACTGACCACTCTCTCAATATTCATGCCTTTAGTTTCAATGCCAAATGCATTTAGATCTATGGCAATTATTAACTTTTTAATTTCTCTGCATTCCCATCAGAGCGCCTGATGGTTTTGTTTCAAGGAAAAAATGTGACTTGACCTTTGTCTCATATGATATGTTACCTTGATTTATGATATAATACAGTATAGTTGATGTATCAGTTTTGTGGGTACTCTGTATATTTCTCTTAGCATGTGATAGCCTGTTAATGTTCCAATGGAACTAATGTTTGATGATGTATTTTAATACACTTAAAAGGTTATCAATCTGCAAATTCTTTCCTGGGTCTCTCATTCTGTCCATAAGCTTGTCTGTCTGTCTGCTCTCGATTTTGCTCTACACTGCTTGCTCTACACCTGTAATTGGTATGTTTGCATTTCAATTTATTTGGTTCCCTATTTCTCTCTATGGATAATTAATAAATATAGGAGGTAGCAAGTCATTCGTATTGAATATACTGGGTGATGAATCAATATGTACATGCAAAACAGTAATATGCTGAGTACAGTATTAAAAGTATATTTGTATCAAATGTATTTTATTGCTATTTGCGGGGTAAAAGAAATCAGGAGAAATACAACATTTTTCATTAGTTAGCAACCTCATGCACAATAAACCCAAGCTTTTACAATAAAACTGGACTTGTCTTTTCTATTCTGGAAGCAGAAGGTAAGTGCTGTAACACATGTCTACATAAAACATACAGAAAGACAAATCGACAGTTACGTTACAACACTGTGGAAACAAAAGAGTATTGAAATTCCAAGATACAAAATATAAGATACAAGAAATTTTATTTAATGATCATAATCTAGAAAACATAAAAACATTAACTCTGGGCAAGCTATTATACTGACAGCATACATGCCACCACCACCAACCCCACACCTAGGTATAATCATAATTATAAATCTACTATAAGTGGCAAAAAAGAATTATTTGAGCATAGAAAGTGTAATCTATATATTACATGCCAAAATTATAGCACACATGAAAAGGTACATTTTGACTACAAACCTGTTTCTGCAGCTGGTCAAAAACATTGTCACAAAGGCAAAATCCGTATAGTTTAGAACCATAGAACAAATGCAAAATATACTGAAAAATTGTTTATATTTAGTGCTCATGTCTACATTTGTAACTTTCACTGAATGATCACGGTCTGGTGCTCATAGTGTATTACATTACTCTCATATTCTTCTTTTAAAGTTTGTAAAGAGGTTGATTTGTCCTTTTTCTGATCTGACATGTTTTGAAGTTTGAAAAGATCTATCTGCACTAACATTTTCCATCAGATAACATCCACAACTCACACCATAAAGCATCTCACTTAACATCTGGTACCATTTTCCTACAAAGTGTAGACTGGTTCCCTAACTAACCAGCTTATCTATAAAATTAATCTGTTAGGCAAAGTTAATATTTGAAGAAAAACATCTGTTTTCTTGGAAATGGGTAATATACAGCCAATAAAGAAAGTACTCTTATGCTATTCTTACACAGCACCTTTTTAAGAATATTCTCAAATGTATACAAGTGGAATTTAAGATGTGTATACAAGTGGAATTTAAGGAGATGATAATAAAGTGACAAATAAATTTTTATTGCTTTCTTTTTATTATAAAATGGCATAATCCATATACAGTCTAGCATAAAGTGTATTTTGTTGAAAAAGCCTAATGATTATGCCAAATAATGGCTGGCATGTATGTACATATATAGTCATTTCAACAAATTTGAACACCACATTCACACTGTGACTGATCAATTTGACCATCCATTTTAACATAAATGTCTATAATATTGGTAACTCACTTTTTCATTGAGGCATGAGAAACACTTTGCAGAAAGTCATAAGTATTGGTTGAACATAGACGAAGTAAACCCAAAATGCAAGGGACCTACTTGACTAAAGCACTACCTTTAATATCAGGGGGAAGTAAATGAACAATGTTTACAGTCAAAACGTACCCATACCAAAAGGTACCCTAGTCAAAACATGCCCAAACTGAAATGTACCCAAGTCCAAATATACCCAAACTGAAATGTACCGGAGTCAAAAGTACCCAAGTCAAAATGTACCAAAATTAAAACATGACCTAAACTCGCTTTAGATAATTTTACTGTACTGTGTTTCATACTGGTGGCCAGGTACTAAACTAGGTCAAGAAAAGAGCACGCTGAGTCGAATCGGCATAATATATCCACATGCATAGCTTTCTTTGTGATATCACTGCCTGTGGCTTGTGTAAATAATGACCTTCCGAATGAATATGGTTGCATGAAGATCCCAATAATGTAAATAATTGCCATTTGAAAGGTATGTAGAATCAAATTCTCAAGAGTTACTGAAATAATTGGTGCTGAATGCATACATGACCTGCATGACTTTTACTACAGAACACTGTGTTGAATTAAATTATTTAAAGGGGTATCAAAGGAAATGTCAAAGGCCAAGATTTTGTTACTTTAATCAAGGTATCATTTTTACAATTGTCAAACAAAAAGCAATCTAAAAACATCTATGCTTATTCAAAACTTAATGAGAAAAACTTTCAACGTATAAAACAAAAACAGTTAATGTCAGAACCTAAATGTGTTGGCTCTTGCCATAATTGGGGCAGAACTGTTTAATCTGGGTATGCATTGACTTCGGGTATGATTTGGTTTTGATACGTTCTGACTTGTTCCCACCTACCAATTTCCCTCAATGAATCTTTTTCTATGAAGTATATACAGTGGTCCCTGTTCCCCATAAAAGTGGCCAGCTCCTCTACATGACCAGTTTTCTTGGCACTGATAAGTTTACAAAAGCAGCTCATCGTGGCTACTCCTTTGATGAGGCCAGCATTTTAGTCCAAAAATGTCAAATTTACTCCTCACAAGCAGCCACTGCACCTAACACGTGTTCAAAACCAATATTCAATTCATACAGTAAAGTAAGTAATCCAATTATATTTTCCTATGTCTGTTTCCAGATGTCACTTTTATAGATTTATGCACTACAAAGATCAATGTCCATTTAAGCAAGAGGCATGTTGGTTTTGTTTATGAAGTGTCATGATGAATAGTGATAAAATAGCAATAAGGGATAAAAATGTATGAACATTTATGTAAAGATTAGTTACTCCACTCAATGTCAATAAAATGGAACATACATTTCTAAGTTTAACATGATTGAAGTTTATAATGGGTTCATTCATTTGGAAGCTAAACTGACAAATTCATTAATTGTGTTTGCAATTTCGACATCCACCTTCCTTCACACATGATTAGCATGCATAGTTTTGTATGTTATAAACAAATTCTCTGAAGTGGGAGTAGTGTAAAGCTTTGGTAGCATCAATCTGTGCCATATTTACTTGTGCTTCAGTCAGTGAAAACATGTCTTTCAAAATTATGTCAGCGGTCAACATGTTTATATAGTAAGCAAAACTAAGCTGTATCTGAGAGTCAAATACACTTAATAAGGTTACTGTCTGTTGTGAAAAGTAGGGAAAGATATGCCTGAAACAATTCTAAATTCAAAAAGCTGTTCAGATTGAAGTCATTTTTAGTATTTTAAATTATTAACTCATTAACCCCTGCCACCTCTATAACTCGTTGTACTTTACCTTCCTCATCTCCCAAATGCCATGATAACATGGTGCAGTTTACCTAGCTTGTTTCCCAACTGCCGAGTCTGAGTGGCAGTATTAGTCTAGGCCTATATCCCTCACGACGAGTTATATTGGCCATTGGTTGATTTCAAGCTATTTCCTAATTATGTAGTCATTTTAACCAATAAAATTTTAGCTTACATAGAGTGAACATTGCTGAACAAAGGGAAAAAAAATTGACTTCAGTAGTGGCAAAAATAGTGGAAATATTTAGATTAGAAAATGATGAAACTTATGAGAATCAGCCGCTGGAAGTAGACTTTTACTTGACAGACTCTGATGGAGTATTCAAATGAGATTAAGTTTGCAAGAAAGATGACAAGTGGAATTTATGTGTACCTAAAATGGAATGACTTTCATGTGTTTATAGTGCTAATTATTCAGTGTGAATTCATAATGGATTTTTATGGATTATTCATGGCAAGAGAAACAAATTGGTAAGACAATCATTTATTTTATCTTTATGCATCAGTTTTATTTCTGCATGTAGCATGAAATGTATACCATTATGTACGTAATTTTATTAAGAACTGTTGTGCCAAATTTTACTTTAATTAAAGGAACATAAATAAAAAAACTAACATTTATTGCAAGTAGCTCTCTCTGTAAAAATATGCAAGCCAAGTACTCTCAGCAAGTCTCAGGGATACAGGCACTGGTAAGGCTGACACTGCTCTAGGTGATCTCTCTGCACATATGCTGTAGGGGAATGCCTAACTATTTGGCTCAGGGGTTAATGTTGTTGTTGTTGTTGTTGTTGTTATAGGGTTTAACGCCATTTTTCAGCACAAGATAGGCTATACATGGCAGCCAGTATTAATGGTGGAGGAAGAACCCTGGAAAACCCCGGGAAGAACCACCGACCCACGAGAAGCTACTGGCAGGCTTTCTCACATACCCACGTTAGCCGAGCCTGGACTCGAACTCACGCAGACAGAGGTGAGATGGCAGTGATCCGTAACGATCAGCGCTTTAGACCACTCGGCCACTCGGGGCCCCCCAGGGGTTAATGAGTTAAACTCCAAATAAATGTAGATACTGGTATTGTGTAGTGAATACCATATTAAAACAGATAAATGTGTTGTATATCATAGTAAATATGCATTTCTTGATTGGAATAGAACAGAATAGAAGCATGACAATGTAAATATATTTGAATTTAAAGCATTTTCAACATAATGTAAACATCTGGAGTTTCCAATATTGCAAATAGAATCACATAATTATATTCTTCAAATTTTGCTGTCTGTAAGAAAGGTGTGAAAAACACTGATCAGTTTTTGATTCTATTGTTTGATTTTTATTTTATTATTTGTAATATAATTTAAATTTGAGTGCAGTTTTGGATATGCAAGTTTCAAATGATTTCATTTTTGAATTTTACAATTCATTCTATTAATCCTTTTACCAACTAAGCTAAGATATTCTGATGGAAAAGGCACCTCAAAATACACAACTCAAAGCTAAATATCAGTCAGAAAACCTACTGTGCACATAATTTACTAAAGAAATTAATTATGTTGTCCCAACATATATGGTGTATTAACATATACAGTAAATATGGCAAGCATATATGGTTTATCTGAGAGCTAAATACACCTAATAAGGTTATTATTTGATGCTAGGAGTGTTCCCTAGGGAAAGATAAACCTCAGTCAGTCTTGGAGTTCAAAAATGTTAATTTCAAATAGCTAGTCAGATTCAAGCAGTTTCTTTTAAAAGGTTTGATTTGTCCAAAAAGTGCCTCTTGTGGCATACACATTGCATGAGTGATAAAGACTATGTTTCAATAAATTTTCATTATATAATTCAGTGGTCAGAATGACCATTGGATACTTCATTTTGACGTCAGTCTGCATTTTCCTTCTTGATTCATTCTTCAAATAAAATGTTCTGAACTTTAGGAACAGGTTTTTAATGATAAACTGCACTAATGATAAGCACACATAAAAATGTAATTTAAAAAGTAAGCATATAAGGTTACATTTACACCTGTACATCATCATTACACTAAAATTATGTGATATTGACAATGATTAACTGAAACATTCAAAGAATTAAAGTTGGATTAAAGACAAAACATTTCTTAAAAGATGTCAAACACATAAAAACCAACCTGGAAAGGATTACCGAAAGTATCAAGAATTGTAATGTTGCAGCATTTTTGTCACTAATAAACATTGATAATAGCAGCATAAAAAAAAAAAATCATAAAATGTTGAACAGGACCGAATGTATAAATCGATAGCATTGTTTCACTCATCTAGTTTCTTCTTTCTTTCCACCTCCATCAACCATTTCCTCCTCACTTTCTGCAAGAGGCTTTCCCCTCTTGCCATAAGCAATCTCTGCATATTCTGTACAATTCTCTATGCCTCGTATCACCACCTTTCCATTGTTGGTTGTTGGGGGATCCAGCTTCAGGTCAGCATACAATAAACCATCTTTATTTATCTGGAATATTATAAGGTGATTTTATGTTTGCATCTTTTCAGCTGCTATAAACAATGTGATTTTAGGTAATGTCAAGATTTTGAATTTGAAAGCATTTACATATTAAAAATACTATTCCATGATTTTGTAGCACCTACTGTGATGTTAAAGAGTATCCAATTTTATGCTGTACCATGTGTACAAAATCTGAAACTTTATGCCATTCAATTTCTAGGGGTATGTAGAGTTAAAGTAACATTGGTATCACCATGGTAATCAAGTAATACATATTAAAGCTCTTTTATGAAAGTCAGTCACAAGTTTTAGATTAAAATAAGGACGACAAAGTGACCATTAAATATTTTTTGTTTCATGTTTGTTTGAAAAAATTTATTAACCCTGGTAGTGCAGAAGCCATATACATGTATTTATGGATGACGTCACCTGGCTGTGTATGCAGGAACCATATATTTATGATCAAACGTCACCTGTGTGCGGATACCATATTTTTATGGCGCAGGACAGTGATGATCTATGGATGTCCAATCTAGGCCAATCATTAATCATGTGCTAATAACAGCAGGGAGATAGCATATGTAATTGTCTTGAAGATCACGGCTCTGCATCATTGTAACAGAACATCAGGGAAACGAATATTACAACACACATATTTGCGTAGAAAAGTCTGTTGTCAACAGTGGACGCTGATGTAAACAATACAGTAGCTGTTAAGTAGTTGCAGTCTCGCAGCTGTCCCATACCCAGTTGGTGCCAATTATGGGATAGTCCAAATTAGAATAAAGTTAGGGCTTTGTGTGGAGGTATAAATAGCAATATGCAGAGTTTCCCAAATTTGAGAATTAATTTTCTGCAGGAATATAGCACGTGTTGATATGAAAGTGCTCTGACACTATCACGTGTTGATATATAAGTGCTATGACATGGCCATTTATTCAGTAACATCTTTAAAGTTCCACTAAATCGAGCTTAAACTATATAGTAACTAAGTTTATCAACGAGTCTGTCATGTACAGACCCTTTTTTTATATTGGGTGATACGTTGTATCATCAAGAGTGAGAACTGTACTAGCTTGAAAAGGACCAACCATTCATTTTACGGGGGGGTGGGGGGTGGTGGTGTCAGGTATTGACCCTGACATATTCCTTCCTTGCCTATCATTTTTAAAAAATAAAAATCACAATATTTCTGTCACACTATAAAGTTCATTTTGCTCTGCTTTTCTCTCTCTCTCTTTCTCTCTCTCAATAATCAAGTTAAAAAAGAAATGGAAGAGAGAGAGAGAGAGAGAGAGAGAGAGAGAGATTCACTTCGTAAGTAATCCACTCTTATGACAGCAGTATGAAACCTAATAATTAAGACCTTCATCCAATATCTGAACTTTTGAACCGGAGGAAATCATTTTATTTCCTCATCAGTTCATATTTGTTTCATTTTAACAGAGCTAGTTTCTGAGGTAGGCCAATGAACATCAAAAGCTTGATCTCTTATATTTTTTCCTCAAATGTTTGACAACGTAGAAGTTATGATATGTTAAGATTGTTGCTGAGAAATTTTATTTCAAATATTTTTGGCAAGTTGCAATTATTAATTATCATTGAAAACCTCACAACTGTTGCTCTATAATTAATAATCAATGAGAAATATTTATGTTAATTTTCGGTAATAATGACTTTCAGGCTTGTCTAATCTACAGCTCCGCTCAAAAGAATACCTGATAACCAGTATCACTATCATACATGTGTACCAGATACAAGATCTCCCTCCCCAGTGTTTCAAACTTCATTTCAGTGTTCATACTGTTGTTTATTTCTGCCTCACTTGGTGGTAAAGATCAAAGAGCTAACTTGGTCGAACTTTGGCATTTTTTGGCTGTTTCATTACCATATATAACCGAAAATTAGCACACTATTGTGTCACGAGAAGACCCAAACTAATGGCTGTAAAAATATTGTTCTAACTGATGACATTGCATTCAAATCATTCAGATGTAGACACTAGAATGTAAAAGAATTAAATACTTCTGTTTGGTAGGCCACTGACCGTTGTGCTCGAACTAGTTGAACATTAGAAGATGTATTAAAAATGAGAATTTAAAGCAACTTGAGTTGTAAAGAAAGTTATTGAAAACTATATCTGCTGTCACATATTAAAGAATGCATTAATTATAAAGCTATTAAAGAAATCAAATTCAGTTTGCATGTTAATAGATAGTAAAGGAAAGTTATGATGTACATAAGATTTAGTAATGAAGCTGGCAGAAAGAAAAGTTTATGTATTATGACTCTAGAAATAACCCTAAAAGTCATTAATTCCATCTGTGAAATCTTTTTTAACAGTATTTTTTATTTTGAAAGAAAAAATATTTGTTTCATTTACATCATGTGATGAACAAGTAGAGTCCACTGCAGTCGATGACAAACCTGCTGATGGATTTTGTGTCAGTTATTACATTGGTCACATATATAGAAATACTTGTATTCATCAAATTTATTCTTGCAAGCAACAGTGATTGCTTAAAGAGGTGTTTAAGATGTCTGTAAGACGTCTGCCTTTCAACAATTTTCAAATGAGGAAACTAGTTTACCGTTAGTGTGACTTCATTGTGTAAACAGTATTCTCTTCACCCTAAAACTTGACCAATATAATTGTTCTACATTATGATAATTATTGTTTTACCTTCATAATTAAAACATGATAACATTCTTTGAACAATGAATGCTGTATTTAGTTGGATAAAAGATACTGCCAACAATATTATTTTAAACAGTCTTTTAAACCTTTCAATCACTAACACTACTTTTTGGTTGCTATTGCAACCGAAGTAAATTCATAAATATTTATCATTTTCAGTATGATTATTATTTGTTCCTTATCAATGAACTAAATAAGTGAACATAATTATATTTTATATGGAGAAAATTTTTGAATAATAACTACATAAATATTGCATCATTTAAATATTGTAAAATACTGAATTGTAGAGACATGTTCGAAAGTAAAGTTTTAATTATCTAGCATAGGCCTATAAGTAATGAACTGAGGATATGTGATACGTAGAAAAAAATTAACTGTCCATGTACACATTTAGAATAACTATATTTGATGGAAAAGTGTACACTATATTCGAGTCTTTTGGGGTAAAAAATTACTTGTCCACCCATATTCTCTATTTGGTTGCTATGGTAACCATGAACACACATCAATTTCACCGCCATTTTTTGTGTTTGCAATCTGCATGCATATATGCATCACTTTGTACAATTTCACAGCAATCTGATTTTAAATAATAGTTCTGAGCTGTGATATAGATTTGGCCCAAAAAGTCTGTATTGTTCTGAAACAATTCAGCATGCACAGATGGTGCAGTTAGAAACAAATCAGCACGTGTTTCAAGGTCAAGCAAATCAATACAGCACTACCGGGGTTAATGTGTATTTCTTTTTCTAGCAATGTATGTCCAATTATCCCATTTAACCATTACTGAAGTAAGCTAGTATGACTTAAGCAGTTTTGCTTAAGGAATTAGCTTTCTTATGCACTGTATATAAACTTGCATTACTATTTAATAAATTTTGAAGAAAGCCTGAATTTGACATTTGAGTAGCAAATTCTTACCTTATTAAAACAGGTTCAATAAGATCATTCAGGCAACAATAATATATGTTAAAGAATAGAACAGATTCTTTCTAGTGCTTGAGTATGAATTTGCAACTAGAATACTAAACAAATGGAGCATACTGGTACAACTTGCAATGGCACATTACGATATTTCTTTATAGTCCATTGAACAAAAGGATGACTCCCCCAACACTCAAGGTAATTTTTGAGACTTGCGTGTGGTTGGTTATCACGTGAGTAGGTAAAACCCACCTACTGTATGGCAGTTAACTACTGCAAACAGTGTCAAATGTGGGTTTGTACAGTATGTAAACCTCCAAGACACCAAATGTATCATTATCTTAGGTAAAACGTTTTCTATTAACTGACTTGTAATGCAAATCATAACATATAATGATCCCCTGGACACAGCCAACTCTTTAATTGGCAGCCCTCTTTCCAAAACTCAACACAGTGATTTGCTTCCAGTAGCCATATTTTGAGGATCACCAGGAAACTGTATTGCACTCATAGCATCATACCAAACACACATGTATGTCACTACCATCAGTTGACCATCGGGGCTCGATGAAGTCAATAATGCGCTGCTCTTCGCTGACAGGTCCTCATGTGGCTGACGAATCCGATACGAGATGCGCATGTCCTGAAGCAGTGTATGCACTGAAGGCATGGGTTGGTTCCTGACGTTGAGGCCTTCCTGTGTTTCCTGGCATTGGCGACTTGCGTTCTATGGGCATCCTCGAAGGTTCTGCACCCATTACGAACAGCTGCACGCCAGCCAGATCTATCCTTGACACAGGACTCAAGGTCTGTCTCAGATATCGAGCAGCATCTCAGGCTGTCCTTGATGGAGTCTTTGAATCTTTTCTTTGGGTGACAAATTTTTCTGTGCCCACTAGATAGAACTACATACAAAATCTGACGTGGCATCTGAGACTCCTCCATATGGATGACATGTCCCATCCACCGGAGTTGTACTCTCCATGACCATCGCTTCAATACTGGTTAAGCTTGCTCTATCCAGCACTTCTAGGTTTGTCACTCTGTCTTGCCATCTGACGCCCATAATCCAGCGCAGGGCTCTCGTGTGGAAGCACTCAAGCTGCTTGATGTGCTTCTTGTATGTTGTCCAGGCCTCACATCCATATAGGAGGCTTGTTAGCACAACTGCTTTATATGCCTTTATCTTGGTGGATAGTTTGATATTCCTGTGACTCAACACACAAGAGTTGTTGTTGATGTTGTATGGTTTAACGCCATTTTTCAGCACAAGATAGGCTATACATGGCGGCCAGTATAATTGGTGGAGAAAGAACCCTGGAAACCCCGGGAAGAACCACCGACCCACAAGAAGCTACTGGCAGGCTTTCTCATGTGCCCACGTTAGCCAAGCCTGAGACTCAAACTCACGCAGACAGAGGTGAGATGGCAGTGATCCGTAATGGTGAGCTCTTTAGACCACTTGGCCACTCGGGGACCCAACACACAAGAGTGGAGACGTCCTCGTGATTGAATGGTGCTGCTGATGCATGCCATTATCTCTTTGTCTAGCAATCCATCAAAGATATGATACTTCCAAGGTACTTGAAGTGACTGAGTGCTTTCAGCTGGATGTCTTCGATAGACACAATCGTGGCGCGAGCTATGGTTCCTGGGACAGGTTGGTGAAGTACCTCTGTCTTGTTCAGACTGATAGCGTGTCCAAAGAGTCTCAAGGCTTCTGCAAAGTGAGTGGAGATCTGCTTCCGTGTGTGCTATGAGAGCACAGTCATCTGTGAAAAGTGCTTCAAGAACAAGTTTCTCCATAGTTTTGGACCTGGCACATTCAGTCGGCGAAGGTCGAAGAGAGAACCATCCAGTCTGTACTTTATATACACTCCTTTCTGGAGATCACGTGTAGCATGGTTCAGGACATATGTGAAAAAGAGGCTGAATAATACTGGGGCAAGAACGCAACCCTGCTTCATGCCGTTAGAAACGTTGAATGGCTCAGAGACATCCCCGTTGTTGAGAATGAATCCCGTCCTGCCATCGTGGAAAAGTTGGATCATCTTAATGAACTTCCTAGGGCAACCGAGTCATGCTAGGATGACCCATAGTGCATCTCTGTTGATCGTATTGAAGGCCTTCGTGAGGTCTATGAAGACACCACAGAAGTTCATGTTTTGTTCAATGCACTTTTCCTGTATCTGTCTCACTGTGTCGATCATGCTCCGATCTGGTCTGAAGCCACATTGGGCCTCTGGCAGTATGGGTTCCAAGACATTACCGACCAGACGGTTGAGAAGGATGCGCGCCATAATCTTGCCTGCAATCGACAGGAGTGATATGTCTCAATAGTTACTGCAGTCAGCTTTGTTCCCTTTGTTTTTGTACTGGGTGACAATCATTGCGTCTTTGAATTCCTGTGGCATGGACTCCTCCTCCATAATGCTGATCAGCATACTGTGCAGTGCATCAAGGGCCTTAGAGCCAGCTGCTTTGAAGTGTTCAACAGGAATTCCATCCATGCCTGGTGCCTTGCCAGAGCTATCATATTGATGGCTCGCTTGACTTCTTCCTTGGTAGGGGGCAAGTCCAGGTCCAAGATAGTTGGCTTCGGAACAATTGTGTCTAATGCTGCACAGTCTACGGTGGAGGGCATGATCAGTAGGTTGGAGAAGTGTTTCTTCCACCTTTGGGTGATACTCTCTTTGTCCTTGAGCAGAATGGTCCCATCAGAAGAGATTAGCGGGGTACTGCAGGCTTTTTTGACGGTCCATAGAAGTCTTTCAGGGACCTGAAAAACTCTTTTGAGTTGCTAGTGTCTGCGTAATGCTAAACTTCATCTGCTTTGTGGTCCCATCAGCTATTCTGCATAATGCGGAGTTCTCTCTGGGCTTTGCCCTGCAGGTATTTGAAGCAATCACATTTTGAGACTAAGTCAACGTCGTTCTGCCATTCTATATAGGCCTCTTGCTTTTGTTGGATGTCACTAGAGTTAGATGATAATAAGGCAGCCGTTAAATGCCTCTTGGAAGTGTTTCGTTTATGTTTGAGAAACTCTATTAAAAGTCTATTTATATTTCAAGCACTCTATTTCCAATTAACCAATTTAACCATAACTGCAGTAGACTACTGTGACTTAAGCATTAGTGTCCCCCATTCTGATTGCCCTCAAGATCACAGCTTTAAGTTGTGGTCTGATTTCTGCATCTGGGAAATTTATCAGTCAGTGACTGTCAACCCTAAAATGCATGATGAAACCTGTATCTTGGCTGAATCAAAGATCAATACAATTGCAGACCACATATCAAAGGTAGTACATGACAATGCCATCTGCAAAGAGAAATCAAGCTTCTCCAAGACAAACTCAACAAATACACAATAAGGAAAATGACATAAGTGCTGCATGACACAAGGCACACGTTTTGGTAATAATCAATGACGTAGCAAAAGATGAACTCATCAGATGTGGGAAAGCTAAAGCTCACAATGAGATCATGGAAAAACGTATCAAAGATGTTGATATGCAAAAGATGATCCTGAGGGGGGCCACACTCCACTGGCCTCATGGAATGGGGGATGCATCTCAGCCTTATGTGCCTCGATCTGTACATGGGAACATGATCTCCTGAACTTGTACCTGCAAGGGAACACCAGATGTGAGTCAATAGAGGTTGTCCGATCATCCCAGATGGAAACTCATATATGTGGATACTGTTTTAGATTCATCCAAGGGTCAAGGTCTCAGCCTAAACTGCGACAAAAGAAATGGTAATGGTCTCATATAAAGGTTACCATTTGAAGACTGAGAGAATGGTGTTTAGTCAACAAAGGTAGTGTATGAACTGGTAAACTCTCCTTGTAAGCTGTAAACTAACCCCAGAACTTCATGGAAGTTTGCAAATTAGGACATGGTGATACACATCTTGCCGGTCTAAACTGGTAGTGAAGTCTTCCTCCTGACTGACGTTAATGACCAACATTGGTGCTTGCATTTAGCAAGAATGAAATGACTGAGGATACTTAGGTCTATGACTCACTGAAGAATGCCACTGGCTTTTGTAAACAGGAACAGTCTCAAATAAAAACCCTGTGATTTTACATTTTACCTCTACTGCCATTTCTGGAAAGGTTGTTGATTTCTTGCTGGAGAACATCTGCCCTGAATGGAACTTTAAGGGTGTCTTTAGCTGAAGAGACCTGAGACCAGGGATCGGCAACCTATGACACGCATGCCACAAGGTGACATGTCAAGAGGTTTGTGTGGCACCCGAAGGGCAGCCAAAAATCTCTCTTACTGGTGGAATGTGCTCGTTCATTTTGTAGTTAATCTGGAAAAAAGTGGCATGCTATGTAAAATAGGTTGCTGACCCCTGCCCCAGACAATGGAGGAAGTGTGTTGAATGCAATAGTGAAACCCTCTACGACCACATGTTGGGCCCATTGATTGATGTGGTCTACACTCCATTCTAAAGTGAATAAAAGCCTTCACCTCCACTAGAACATCTGAAAAGAGAGGCATAAAAATGGTGTCATTTCTTGCTGTTGGAGGCTGGCATGGAGAGAAAGTAGGGTAAACTGATTTCCTTCTCTCTCTTCTTGTCTACCTGCATTCTGAGAACTGTGGCGTTCTATGGACATATGGTTGGTAGGATTGCATCTGTCTGATGTGTCCTACAAGCATCCTTTCTATCCTCTTGTTTTCATTCTTGAAAACCCCTCTTCGGTACCTCAGGGACATGTCTCTTCGGTGGCTTGTTTAAATATTTCTTTGACCTTGACATGTAATAAAAAATTAGGGCTGTGATCTTAGGTTGATGTGTGATGGTCTTTCAGATACATAGATATGGAAAGTACTGCATCTCCTTCTGCCACTTGTATGTTTTTGTCACTGTTATTATAGCACTGCCAGGGTGTGTTGTTGCATCTCTGTTTAGGGCTCATGCTGTTCAAGAAGAAGACTCCCAAGCATTGTTTATAGGGATAAAGTGTAAAGATGGTCACCATGTAAGGCATAGTTTCAACAAGTCACTGCTATAATCAGTGATTATCTCATTCCAACCAAGCCATCAAGGATTTAATTATAAAAGGACAAGCTTAGGATGCAGTATCATTATAGCAAGTGTTGTAGAAAAAGTGATGTTTTATTTTAAAAAATTCTTACCTGAACTCTACTAACAAAGAAAATGTCTAGAAATTGGACCTGGTCCATATTCCAGGCAATATTTAACAGATTGAGCTTTGCTGAGTTTTCTGATTCCTCTAGAGGATATTCAAAATATTGGGAACAAACCACACAGAATCATAGCTCCTGACTTCATAAATATTGCAGAAAATCAAGACAGTGTAACAGTTCATGCTGACACTGACATAGATCACTGACACATCAATAACCTAATTTTCACTGCAATAAATGCTCTGAACAACATGATATGTTATAAAATCAGTTCTCTAAATGAAAAGAATTAAGATGTTCAATCTTTCATGCAACCAATACAATTCTAATACAAGATAATGAATATTCAGCTTGGACCTATAATGGCTTCTCTGAATTATATAACATGACAAACACCAACAGAAGCATTTTATCTGCACAGCCATCTCCCACTAGACCAGTAACATCTACCCCAGGATATGCCAAGTACGCAAAACTCCATTTTTTTATCACACCTCCACCATAGTGAAAATGTGAATGAAATTCAGTCAAATTCACTGAAATGTCCCTTTGCACCAAAATTATGGTATTTCCCAAAACTTTTTTTGAAATTTCACTAAGATTTTACAAAAATACCTGACAATATACATGAGATTTTGTGAATGAAATTTCACTAAAATTTCAAAGAAAAAATATCCATGAGAACCAGTACTTTACTGAGATAACATCTGAACCTTTATTCCATTTAAATATAATTTAATGTTTTTAATAACTTCATTCCACATCTGTCATTGTTTTTGTTTTTTCTTTTTTGTTTAACTTGAGTTGGATTAAACTGCCCTCAGATGACAAGATTGGTTTCCATTTTAAAGCAGAATCCTGCTTTTCTCCTGACCTGAATCCAATTATCCTTGATATGGACAGTTTTTTTAATATTATCTCCAAAAGTTTTAAAAATGGTCTGTCCAGTCCCATTCTAAAACGATTCTTATAATGAATAGTGGAGAACTCGCTCCATGGAGAAATGGCCTTCTAAGAACTCACCCCATGGGTAACTCACCCCTTGGAGAACTCACCCCATGTGTCAGGAAAAGTCACCCCATGGTGGTTAAAGAAGTTGCCCCAAAAATCATAGATACTAATTTGGAGATGTCACCTCATACTGGTTTCCACTTTATTTGATCACATCTTGAATTATTAAGTTACCTAATTGAGATTGTACTTGATGGTGATTAACATATTTAATCAGTGTTCTGCAAAAATTGCATCCCATTACGTCATATATAAAATTATTCTATAGTTCTCTAATTTCCCTTATAAGTTTTGTCTTCAACATTAACAGATCCTTCATTGTAACTGTTTCATTACCTATTTATTTCAAATGAACCCCATTAGTTTCAATGTAATTTAATCTTTGCCTCTTATGTTATAGAGTAATGTCTATATTATATCACAGAATACCTTTTTAACAGAAATGAACCTGGAGGGTTAGAATAACTGAAGTACATGGAGATTCTCTGAAGGCTTCACTCCATCTTGTCATTCAATAACTTCGCTGATCTGCATCAGCACCCCCTACCCCTTCCCATCAAATATGTCAAATGCTTACTGAGGTGTAAAAAAACTGGAGAAATCCCTAATTAACTTTTGTGAGGAATTGCCCTGTTACAATATATTACAAACATAATACCATGGTCTTTCATGAGCACAATTATATGGTACAACAGACCTCTCTCTCCAGACAATCTAGGGCGACTTCTTCAACCACCATGGGGCGACTTGTCCAGATATGTTGGGGCAAGTTCTCAACAGAATGAGTTTTCCATGGGGCAAGTTCTCCATGTTCCCCTAATATTATTCATTCTGTATATTATTCAGCAGATGATTGCTGTAAAGAGCTTTCTGATTGGTCATAGGTTTGTACTTGCCTAATGAAGCTTTGCATAATGGAAACTAATGGGAATGAGCATAATTGCCAAACATGGTGTCTCAAAATTTGCAAACGGGATATGGACAAAAGATATCTAAATAATGGTCTGAAAATTGTGCGAAAATGAGAATGGCTTGAAAGCAAAGTCAATGGGAATGTAATTGGTCAATCTGTAAGAAAACTGAAGGCTAGGACTAACATTTTGAGATTTTCACCATAAAGATCTAAACTACTATTACTAAATCTACCATAGCGGCTAACATGTTCAATGAGAAGGAATTGGACCAGGATGATTTTGAAGTTATGTAACTCCAAACTCATTAACTTCCTGAATTTATGAACGGATAATGTATAAATTACTGGTGGGGGAAGTGATGATATTGTTACCAGATATCGATGTCAATCAAAGATGGTTACATCTTTGTGGAGTTGTTTTCATGGCTCAAAAGTAGAATCATATTTCAGTTCATGAGTCATATTATTGTTTACATTAGCAAAATATTCTAGTTGTGTTAGAATTCCAAGTAAAATAAATGTACTTATATTATGATTAATGTTTGTCACAGCTCCTTATGGATTGAGGGCTCATTCAAGTGATCACAACAGCATCACAGTTTGTACATTCAAAAGTCAAGTCTGCACTACAACTACCATATTCAGTGGGTGTCATATAATTATAACAGCTGTATAATTCATATCCATTATTTAATTCAAACCTTTTGAAATGTCTTTTGAGAAATCACTGACACTTCAGTAAAATTATATATATCATATGAGTATTTCAGTCCTCATTTCACTGGTAATTCAATGAAATTTCAGTGAAAGTTTAGATCAAAATCCTCGTGAAATCTCACCAAAATTTCAGGGAAATATCACCAAAATTTCAGTGAAATTTTAGTGAGATCTCCAAATTTTGTTAAATATTTTAGTGAAATCACACCAAAATTTCAGTGACATTTTCTAAAGGTTTCACCAACGATTTCAAGAATTCTCACTGAAATACCAGTAAAATTTCCCAAAAATTTCAGTCAAATTTTCACTAGCACACCTACATTGATACAAGTCAAATAATGCCAAAATTTATTAGACCTCCCTATGCCCAAGGTCAGGAAGAAGAATTGGAACTAGAGAATTGTGAGCACAGTCTAGAAGATGAAATCAACTGTTACCATTATCTAGAACTGCATCCTGATAATGCCCAATAACTGCTTTTCACCTGTAGGCACAAAAACAAGAACTGAGGCAACAATTAGGGACTATTCAGGAAAAAAGGTCTCCATAACATGTGATATGGCTACACAAACAGAATCAGCCTAGAAATGGCAAGTGTATATAATTATCCAGACCACTTCAATACCTGTCAATAGGAAGTGTTCAGTCAGCACACAGGCCAGTACATATCATGACAAAATGGTTCATGAAGCACAGGAACTGTTTCATCATACCTGCACATTCCAAGATCTTGTAGAAAAATAATCAGTAAAAAGCACCACATGGAGAGAGAAGACTATTAAAACATGACACAAACAATAGACACACCAGTAAACCAGACCCCAGCAGAGACAACGATAGAACTATAATTATTGGTTCTTCAACCATTACAGGAATCTGAACAAAGGGGGTAATGAAGACAAATGTAAAGACACTAAGAGGGGCTAAAATAAACATGTAACTGATACAGTATTGAACATGGACCTCACACTTTACAAAGCAATAGTAGCTCTAACAGGTGGAAATGGTGCTAGTGATGGTCATAGCCTGGATGAAATCAAAGATGATTACAAAAGTCTTTACATGCTGCATTCTCAATGTACATAATAGTGTCTTTGATACCTCCTCATATCGATGCAAAAGTGAACCAAGTAAATGAAATACTTTTTAATCTATGTGAACAGTTTAATTTGCACTATACAGTGGGACCCCAGTATAGCACGCTCCGTTATAACATGAATTCGGATATAACATGGTCGTGGCATGGCTCCCGAAATTTCATTTACCTTTATTACCTTGTAAAAAAAAAACCAAAAAAAAAAAAAAACCAACTTCTTATAGATACGAAGATAAAATATGCAAAAAGTTTTATTATCATTTTGGAGAAGAGATTGCATATAAATTCGAATATAAGACGATTGTGGCGTGGTTCCTGAAATATCATATACATGTATTATTCTCATACACGGAAAACATTTCTTCCTTGGATTCGAATATAAAACAATCGTAGCGTGGCTCCTAAAATTTTTTAATTTAACCAATTTCTTACAGTTTTGTGCCAAAATAAACATCGGAAATACGAGTTTCTGAACCAATGGCTGGGCCTTTTGAGAACTTTGATCTTTGTTTATTGTTGAAAAATGACAGCTCATAAGTGTTAATCTTATTATCAATGAAGCCATCAAGTCTACTTTGTGGTTGTTTTCAATGCATTCCGTATACAGTCGATGCTCAAACTATATCCGACATATGTTCTCTAAAACTGACTATACAACTAAGCAACAAACAATGCGGCGGTTGGTGAAAGATTCTCACCTGAATTTATAGATCAATTAATTTAAGTACATTGCTCATCATCAAAGTCAATTGCCGAGCTAAACTTGTTCAAATTATGGGGCAACGATTTATAAAACATCAAAGAAACGAAAGCCGCCAACATGTGAGCGTGGCTTGGCGGTGTTGTTTTATGCAATCAGTTGACCAGTGAATAATGTTGTCCACTTCCTAATATCAGTTTTTAAAGTGAATTATTGAAGCGAACTTGTGAAAAAGATTGTGATGAAACCTCCGTCCAGGCGACACTACCAAGTTTAAATCTGAAAGAAGTAATGTACCTCGGCGGCAAATCTTGGGATGCCATTATGCCCAGATGCATTGAGAAATGCTGGGAAAAAGGACTTGGGGCAGCATTAACTATTACTCAGGATACCAGCGGTGATGATGATGATAGTTTATTTGATGGATTTTCTGAGAATGATGTGTTCAAGGCTGAGAGGGCATTTGGGAAGCTGATGCAGTCACGCGACGTGTTAATGAATGGAGACGCAAGATACTGACTATGTTCGAATTCTTCAGTTAAGAAATATGATTGACTTTGCGAAGAGCAAACGTGACAGTAACAGAAAGCAGCTGAAAATCACTGAGTTTTTCAAACAATAATAAAGTATTACAAATCACGGATGAGAAAATTTAGCAGTATGAAATTTTTACAGACACCGTTTTTTAACCTTCGGACGTACTGTTCCATCATTCGGTACGTAATATTTCCTATTTATTTTTCCATTGAATTCATTCACAAAATGATCTGTGACAAAATTATTGAATATTTTAAATCTGTGTGTGGATATTTTCGATGGAAATACTTGTATTGTGGATTCAGTGTATGTGATTCGATTCATGGGTGAATACACGGTGTTGATGCTCTATTCATGCTATAGATTAGATATGTATATATAAACTATACACATGTATGTACCAATGCGTGGTTCTCTGAATAAAGAAATATATTATATATGCAATCTCTGTTATCACTGCAGGTGTTTTCTCATTTAATATGCATTGATTTAAAATGGTAATTATGCCAATGAAGCACACGTGTCTGCACCCATTTTCATTACCACCCCCACCCACCCCGCTAACCCTGCAAATTTGTTGGTACTGTACATGGATGCTTATAACACGGTTCGGTTCATAACACGGTTGGGTTCTATGGCTCCCAACTACCGTGTTATAGCGGGGTCCCACTGTATATACCAGCATCATTCACTCATTCACACAGGCAAGAAAGTGAACCTAAAACTGTATTCTATGGATAAGATTCACTTAAACACAACAGGAAAAACTTTATTACTAAGAAATATAAACTGGTACACTCATACTTTCAGGAAAACATCCAATGATTATTGTTTTTATGATGAAATTGGCCATGTAACAGAAACTTGCCATGGTGCTCTATTTGCATTGGACTAATTGCCACAAGCAAAAGATCTATTCAACAAATAATAATCTTTATGGGTATGGCAATGAAGAAAATCGCAGTTTTACTTCATGTTACTTTCCAAAAGCCCACTAACAAAATAAACGAGTTTAATGTTTGTATTAGAACTATGCATAAAATGCAATGAAACTTAAGTGTAAATGCACAACACAATTCACTATTTTAATTGTCAAAAACTACACCCTGATTTTGAAGTTTGCTACACAAATATCCATCAGCGCATATTCTGCTAAAACATTAGACAAATCACTGTTACAGTGTAACCAAATTTCGTGTGAAGATGTACACAAATGTTATTCCACTGAAACCTCCCCAGCAGCCTTACAATTGCATAATTTAGTTTATAGACCCTGGGGAAAACGTAAATAGTGAAATGCAGTGTTAATTCTTGTACTAGCACTGATTTGAATACAAATGTAGCATTTCTATAAATGTTAAAAGTGAATCCTCAGAGTCTATGCCCACTTATGCTTCACCCATCATCATCAATCCCTTAACCAAAGAGGTCATTGGGGCACCACAGTAGACTTTACAACCAATTCTCTCCATCTTTGCCTGTTCTCTACTGCCCTTTGGGAATCTCCAAGTCCCAAACCTGTACACTCCTTAATGTTGTCTTCCCACCTCTTTTTCTGTCTGCCTCTTCTTCTGCACCCTCGCACTATGCTTTGCAAGATTGCTTTTGCCAGTCCAGATGATCTTGAGACATGACTGTACCACTTCAGTTTGCACTTTTTTATAGTGGTCAAGAGGTCTTCATAGGGTACAGTGGTTCATTGGATCCTGCTGTGGACCTCTTGTTGGTTACATAGTCAATGTATGAGATGCCCAAAATCTTGCGGTAGCATCTCATTTCAAAGGTTTGAATCCTTCTTTGTAGATCTAATGTGAACGTCCATGTTTCACAAGCATACAGAAAGATGGCTGTGACAACTGAGCACATCAGTCTTATTTTGGAACCAAAAAGAATGTTGGTATCTTTCCATATTGGTCTTAACCTTGTTATTGCTACTGTTGTCTGGGTAATCCTGCAAAGTAGTTCTGGTTTGGAACCATCATCTGTGATAATTGATCCCATGTACATGAAGCCTGTGACTCTTTCCAGCTTCTGTCCACTGACCCTCATTTCTGCACTGATGCCATTGGTGTTGTCATCAGTTTGACTTTTTTGGCGCTAATCTCCATACCGTATGCTGTGGAGGTTGTGTCGCGACACTCAACCAAGTCAGCCAGTTCTTTTTCATCTCCTGCTAAACCATCAATATCATCATCAAAGGATGATGACTGTTCTTCCTCCAATGCTGACAGTACCCTTGTGGTCAGCATGGCATCCTCCATAATCTTTTCCAGGAAAATGTTGAAGAGTGAAGCTGACAGTATACATCCCTGTTGGACTCCAACTGTTGTTTGAACCAATGTCCTCTGATGCCATTGATGAGGACAGCACTGGTGGCTTTGTCATAGAGGTGCTCAACAACCTGCACCAGGTCTGAGCTGTGCTTCCTCATAGTTGCCCATAAGGTCACATGCCATACCCTATCAAAATCCTTTTTGAAATTTATAAAGATGTGGTATAGATTCTGATGATGCTGAAGGTATTTCTCACAAAGGAGTCTCAGATGGAAGATTTGTTCTGTGGTGCTCCTTCCTGTTTGGAAGCATGCCTGTTCTTCAGCAAGAAATTTCTCTGAGTTTTTAGTCTGTTGAGAATTATCTTCAGCGTTAACTTGCTTGGGTGACTGATCATACTGATAGTTCTGGAGTTTTGACATAGCTGTAGGTTTCCTTTCTTGGGAGCACTATGACCAACGATCGAGTCCATATGGTGGGCTATTCTCCTTTCTTTTAGATCTAGCTGCAGACTGTTGTTAGGACTGTGACTATCTCTTCTCCTCCTGCTTGAATGAGCTCTGCTGGGATGTTGTCAATGCCAGCTGACTTTCCTTTCTTTAGTGACCTAACTGCAATTTCAACTTCCTCATGAAGAATTGAGTTGTCATCAATTTCTTCTGAATATGGGCAATTTAGTACTGCTGGATCTCCTTGGGTCTTATGATTGTACAATTCTGAGCAGTATTCTGTCCATCACTTGAGGATCTCTTGATCTTCTGTGAGGCATTTTTCTGATTTGTCTTGGATGGTGGTAGTTTTCCCTTGTTTATGGGTTGTGAGATCTTTCACCAGTTCATATGCCATTTTGCTATCATTTCTACTCAGACTGTCTTTCATTTTGCAGCATCGTCTTTCTATCCAGGATTCCTTTGCCTTTTTCATGCTTTTCCTGATCATGTTGTTTATCTCTCTGTACTTTCTAGCTCCTTCATGATCTCTTATTCCTTTTTTAGTTCTCTTCTTTTGTCACATAGTTCAAGGACATCTGTTGTGACCCAAGGTTTCTTTGTTCCATGATATTTGCCAATAATCTCGCTAGCTGTGCTAGTCACAACTGTGATGAATGTGGTTGTTAAGGACTCTAGGTGTCTTGTTTATCCTGGGTTATGAAAGGTGGACATTTACCACCTATCAATGCATGGAAGGCTTCTGCAACTTTTGGATCTTTCAGTTTTTCAAGATCAAATCTGATTCTTGGTTGGTAAGACTTTTTGATCATTTTTAGGTGGGGGCAAAACGTTGTCATTAATAAATCATGGTCAATGTCCATCTTCTAGATGCTTTGTGAGGTTCAAATGTGTTGGTTAGCACAAGATTGTTGTAGGTGGCAAAGTCCAAGAGTTTGAGTCCTCTTTCATTTGTTTCAACATTCAAAAACTGATCTATATGCTGATGATACTACTTTGCATAAGCCTGGTTCTAATTTTATAACTTTGAACAAAATGGGTGAAGATTTATATAAAGTTGCATATTGGTACTCACTAAATAACGTTTGTCAATCCCCTAAAATCTGAGGCAATGCTGATTGGAACTAAGCCAAGTTTATCAGTGAACAGATAATCCATATCTTCAGTTGTATATCTCCAATAATGAATTTGAAAATGCTGACACAGAAAAACTGGAGTTTATGTTGATTAGAATCTAGATTGGTGTCAGCAAGTGAAACACGTTTATTCTATAGTAAACTCATGAATTTACCTTCTACAGATGATAAAATTTTATCTACCATTCAACTATCGGAAATTATTTACAAGGCATTCATTCTTCCCCTTTTGGATTACTGATGCACATTTTTGGTAAATACAACTGATCCACAAACTTAAAAAAGGGCAGCAAGAATTATCCTAAATTTACCATTTAACACAACATACAAAAATCTATTTTAAAACTTGTTATGTAACAAGGCTCATAGAAAGTAACAAAGAAAAGAGTGAAGCCAACAAGCTTTGTATATTTAAACAGAATAATTTATTTCCCTAGAAAATATGGTAAAAATATGAAAAAGAACTTACAGTTTGTGAATATAATCCAAAAATTAATCCTGGAATTTAAAAATATAAGTCCCATCACTAAAAAGTTCTAATTGAATCTAAGTTAGAATCCCGACAAAGTTCCAAGATGGAGGACGATGACAACAGATGAAGTAGTTGTACGAATATCAACAGTTCCTCGTTGAATCATAACTTGTAATGTTCCAATTTAGAAATCCTGAATAAATTTCCAATAAATATCTTTGTCCAAGAATTTTGATGTTGAAAAGTATTTTTCAGGTGAATAAATTATTTTAAATTAAAAAAACTCAACTCTAAACAGCAACAACAGAAATACCTTTCAGCCTCAAGGTATTATTTGCAACTGACCCAAGTTCACTCAGATATGAGTATTAAATCCAACTAAAATGTCATTTCAGACCTGCATGATGGGTCACATGGTCACTAATTCATCAAACATCGCAGTAAAAAAAATGCCATTTTACATGTAGGCCAGAATAGCCCTATCTAAAAATCAGATTCTCACGCTGGAAATGAATAATAAAAAATGGGTGTTTACACATAGCTAACATGGGGCCAAACATGACCTTGGTAATGACCAATCATTTCCACTTAATGTTTACAAACTTCCAAACCAAGGTGAGCTAAAAATAGTGATTACGTGACTCTTTTACATTCTGATCAGGTCAAAAGAGAAAACTGAATTTTTGAAAAAAGTCAAACCCAGTGAATAACATCATCACTACAATAACATGTAATGAAATAAAAATAAAATAAAAAAGAATTTAAAACACACAATTAAATTACATATACATAACAAACCAAAATTACTGAAATTTGAATACAGATTAGCTTACTGAAAGTGCATATTAATTTTCAAAGTAAAGAATGAACTCTGTCCACAATATTTGAATGGTACATTCATTTTAAGACAGAAAAATCAGTACAAAGGACCTAAATTGGGATAAATTACAAATGATCATTGCACAACACAATTTCTAAATAGAATTCCTTTAAAAAAAAATCATTTGCTTATTCAGGTGCTATTTTATGGAATGAACTTCCCATAACCATTAGATCAGAAACAAATCAAAATGTGCTAAAACTAAAACATATGACTAATATAATGCTGTTCAACAGCAAAAGATTTTCAAATTAAATGTACTGGATGTCAGCACCACTTTCTTTTGTGACAAAGCAGAGATTATTAGATGTCTTTGGTAAAGACAATCTCCAGGAATGACCTTAGTCAATGCTAGGCACGATTAGGATCATTTTTAGCAGGGCCCCCTGAATTTATGCATGGTGTCCCTGTAAGCACGGCATTTGGAAATAAAACTTTTAGATAATTTTTATATGATACTGAACTTAAAATTTTCTTCCATCGCTTTAAATTATTTTCTCTGTAGATATATTTTGAAAAATTTCTAACACACGGGGCCCAATTGGGCCTTATCAGATATCAGATCAGCAAAATTTTTATTTAGGATCCACTAGACATCTTAAACCTTTTCATGAAACCCCATGTTTCTCTGAACATTCATGCAGGAGGAATAGCGATAACAAGATTTTTGTTATGGCTACCATGGTGACCATATTGGACATCAGACTGGTACCCTTTTCATTTAGGACCAACATCATAAGAAGTGTTTTAGTGAAAATTTCATACTGAGATGACCATATTAAACATCAGATCATTACTATTTTCATTCAGTAACAACTCTGACCTTTTTAATCCAAAATCAATGGAGTTCTTCCCCATTCCATGTGCGAGCCATTGACAAAATTTGAAGCCCCGAGTGGCCAAGTGGTCTAAAGAGCTCTCCGTTACGATCACTGCCATCTCACCTCTGTCTGCATCGGTTCGAGTCTAGGATTCGGCGAATGTGGATATGTGAGAAAGCTTGCCAGTAGCTTCTCGTGGTTCGGTGGTTCTTTCCGGGGATTTCCCGGTTTCTTCCTCCACCATTAATACTGGCTGCCATGTATAGCCTATCGTGTGCTGAAAAATGGCGTTAAGCCCCACAACAACAACAACAACAAAATTTGATAAACATATATAATGAAGAACTCATGTTATTGTGTGGAAACCATTTTGCTTCCTTCAGTTAGTGACCTTGACCTTTGAGCCTTTCAACCTAAATCTATAGTTGTTTTAAATTTCATTAACATACAATTCTATTACTGCAGTAATAATATTTTGGACAAAAGCTGCTGCTGAAAGTGAACTATATTAAGCAAAATACAATAAAATAATGCTCTCTCTCTCTTCAAAGCAAATGTGCATGAACTGTTGTTGTTGTTACTGTTGTTATAGGGCTTAACTGCATTTTTCATCACAAGACAGATTATACAAAGTGGCTAGTATAGGTGGTTGAGGAAGAACCTGGGAAAACCCTGGGAAAAAAACACTGACCCTCGAGAAACTACTGGCAAGCTTTCTCACATACCCACATTAGCTGAGCCCAAGACTTGAACCCATGCAAACAGAGGTGAGGTGGCAGTGATCTGGAACAGCAAGCGCTTTAGACCACTCAGTTACTCAGTGCCCTGAACAACATGAACTCATTTTGAACAGTTAATAATTTACCTGAATTGTAATGTGCAGTTTTTCAATTCAGCATTTGTTAAGTGTAATCTAATGCATTAAACATAGGCAGTTCAGACATCATATTATACCAGATTCTGATGCTGTTTCATATAATTACATTGGATGGATTTGAATTTAATGTTGACAGAAATTTAGATCTTCTGGTGTCCTCTATGTTAATTTGTAAGACATAATGTGTTGTGCAGCAAAGAATTATTTGTCATGGCATTTGATGTTCAGCCTGATATAATGGATAATTAAACTTGTTTCTGATACTTTCAAGATAAAAACAGATGGTAAGTTTAGCTAAATCCATTTGTTATTTAACAACAAAAGAAAACAATGTCTTAAACTTACATCAATCAAAGTATTCTTCAGATATATCCACAAACTCATACTTGTTTGTGTTGTCCAGCTCATAAACCATTACCAATAAAATCCAGGGTCAAGATACTTAACAGTGAAATCAATGTGAGATGGCTATTAACTCGTTTATTAGAATGTAATTAAATGCAAGGTTTGGTCCAAACTCATGTTTATATATATAAGTATGTAAGTCACTGTGTCATAAGCTCAATGAAGAACAATAACATAAACTGACCTCTGACAAATGAAGCCATGTTGTTGATCAAATTTTCATTCAGAACAAGCTACATATTGCCATAGCAATGCATGTCAATAAAATAAAGTTAATGCAAAACTGCCATAAAAGGATTTTAAGATGACAATCAAGCAGCATTTCAGAAGATTGGATAGTAACATATGGATAGCTACATACTGTGAGAAGTATAAAACAGGATTCAGTGTGATTATTCATTCAGGAGAGATATCTGTAACAAGGTTTTCTTAAGTTGACTCCTGTGGTGGCCAGTTTGGAAGATCATTATGGGCCCATTTTTATTTAAAAACAACTATATATTTCAGCGAGAACACCATATCAATAGGACTATCTGTTCAGGAGGAGACAATAAAATGATTTCAAGATGGCCACTCTGGTAGCTGTTTAGTGAGGTCAGACAACACTATTTTCAATTTTGATGAAATTTCATATAAGAACTGTGTCAGTGGACTTCATGATGACAATGACCATCCGTTCTGGAGAAGTAGTGCAATGGTTGTCAACATGGCTGCCATGTTGACAATGTTGGAGATCATACTACTCTATTTTCATTTAGGTATTGATTACATGATAGCAATAAGAAGTCTTTTAACAAAAACCCTATGCCATGATGACCCTTTGTTTAGGAGAAGTAGTGATAATAAGATTTGCATGACTGACATCACATCTGCATGATTTTCATTTAGAGATCATCAAGGTGTATCAGATCATGAAAACTATGTTGATAAGACCAGGACTATTTTATAATGGTCAACGTGGGAACTCTACAGAATGTTGATAGGACATCATTTTCATGTATGACCAACCAAATCTTAAGACAATGTGTCAAGTATAAGAATTTCTTAAAATTAGTTTCAGAGGAGCAGTAATAAGAAATAACTGGACAGAAATTGGATAATGGATGGATGGACAATTGATACAGAATTTTCATCCCATTAGATTTTCTGATAAACTTTCACACGAGCTTCATGAATCTACTTAAGATTAAGATTTTGTTGTTCTTCAGAAACAAGCAAACGCGGTTATGTGATATGAATATATCACACATTCGGATACCGAGATAGGGTCACTTAATCCTCCATTTTAACTATCTGGATAATTAGTCACTTTCAAATTTCATAGTACCAACTGTATTATCTAATACAAACTGAAGGTGGTTTACACACATTTATGTCAACACTGTCTACCTACCAGGGGATTGTTAGATGGCATATTTCCAGGATTTTCATAGACATTCTCATCACAGGCCTCTGCCCTTGAATTCTCATACTTCATGCCTGCATTTGTGCTTTTCCCTCTCAGGTCAATATTTTGATATATGTCTCCTGAAAAATGTTGCATTACTATTGTCATGAAATAACAATAAGTAAAATTAGGTTGCAAACAAAGCAGCAATGCTTGAGTACCCTGAAGATAATTTTAATTCAGTTACAGCCAAAAATTTGATTCAATAACTTGAGCAGATATTTGCTTTTGTAACTATAAAAAAGTTCAGTATTCTATAAACAGTGGATATATAATATTTGTGATTGACACAGGGATTGTTTAATTACAGAAAGTGCATGAATAGAGGTAGAACATTAACTGATTTTGACATAGCCATATTGCAAATGCATTAATGTTCAGATGATTTTCTATAATATTTCATGTGTAAGTCTCAATTTAAATTTAATAGCAACAGAGATGTATGGATTTTCTTTGTGATGTTTATTTTAAGTGTGATTTTTATATCAATCTTCCTGACAATGGTTAGTGGTCCCATGTGGGGATCAGTAAGCAAACAACATTTTACAATTTAAGAATAAGTTTTCTAGTCTTTAAACCTTTAGAGAATGGTTGGAATTCAATAGTAAGTAATCTATAGAATGGTGGTAATTTAGCTCTGACTGCCTTTACTATTTAATTGCTTCTATCACATTTAATTGTACAACCTGCCTAGGGGTGATAGTTGTCACTGAGAATCAAACTGGCACTTGCTCACTCGCAAAAATGTCTGAGAGTCAAAAACAGAAGTTAAGCTATACTCACTTGACTTGGCCAGTGCAAATTTTGAACAAAATGTGTTATTAATGCATTATGCATTACACATGCTGCATTTCCTTTTTTCTTGCTGGAATGTTATGAACTGTCTGATTTTCAGTTCACAAGTGAAGGATATGCTCCAGCAATGTATCACATTCTACATGCATGACATGTACAACTGAGAATTCCACTGAGCTAATTAAAATGTGAATGTTCAGATTAGCTAGCTAAAAATCTAATTGCATTGTATACTATTCTTACTGGAGGCAATATGATATAAATGAAAATTTAATTACTCACAATCCAATTACTTTAACTTTGTAAACTGTTGCTAATCATGTGTTGATTCATTATGGGTGCTAAGCCTGCACAGAAAGAACATAAAACAAAGGCATTTTCTACTGGAACAGATGACAAAAACTGAAAATTGAGTGGCATGATCATGGTGCACAGAGCAAGGTGTCAGCTCACAGCTTCTCAACAAAATTTACAGAAGGCTGTTTGTTGCACAAGGGAGAATTTATATCCTGCCATGTAGAAAGTATGGTAGTTATTGTTGACACTCAATGCCAGATAGCTAAAATCAGTCAGAGAATGAATCATAACTCTGCAATGCATCAGTTACAAAAACAATACTGTCTCAGACTTAACATTCTCTTCAGAAATGTCCATTCTTTCAATAAGTATAGGAAGCATTTTCAGAACTATAACTGAGCAGGTGACATGGATGAAAACACATTAAGAAACTAAATTCATTAGTATCATTCTGTTATCCCCATAGATATTTAAATAAACAATTAATCACCTTTTATCATCATGAATGATGAGCAAAAGAACTATTAGTCAATCTAAGAGACATAGAGCTGATATTAAAGTCTTCAAAATATAGTTAGAAAAAAAACATGTACAAACCTCTTGAAGTTTTCCCATGCTTTCCTTTTGCTGCTCCTGCAATATTCATCATTCAGTATTAAAATACACAAAAAATGAACCCAATTTTAGGTCTACTTTCAAATGGTGTCTGGTTTATTATGACTGACATAACACTATCAGTATTTTAAGTTCAAAACCAAAGTCTGTTTCCTATGACAAATAGAGTAATATTTTGAACAACTAGAGCTATTGGTGCTCCAAAAAGGGCACAACTCCTACAATTAGCTTGATAGAGTTTTAAATAGAAGAATGTATGTTGAGACACTTAAATAAGGAAAAATGAATTCAGGGGTCACAACTCCTCTACTCTAATGAATATGTGAAATGAGAGAAATCTATCTCACTGATGGTCTCACAATTCAAAAGTGTAGAATAAATCTGAATAATTCCAAAAATTCCTTAGTAAAGTGAAGCTGCAGAAGGCAAATTTAGGATCATAAGCAGAGAGAAAAACTTCTATAAATTACGTTGTACAATATTGCTATTAGAAGTGATGCAAGTTCTTATCATTATAAAACTACTTGTTAAATTTGGTTGAAATCTAACAAAAGTGTGAGGAGGATGGGCAACCTAAGGCCATAACTTCTGTAAATTAAGCCACAGAATAATAGAAATCAAACTATTCAGTTTCAGGTTTTATCTAGGTAAATCTGATGACCAAATTTAGTTGAAATCCAAAAATCATTAATTTAAGTAATTGAGAAACCAGACAAAAGACCACAATCAGGGATCCATAGCTCCTAATATGAGGCCCATGTGGGCCTGATATTTTTGATTAAGACAGTTAAAATACACCCCGTTTTAATCCAAATTCTTAAATGTAATGGAACCATTGAGGTAAAGAAAAGCTTGCAGTACATAGCTGCTAAATTGTCTATTAAAGTCAATATCATTCATCTATCAACTCCTGCTACTGACCTTACTCACATGGGGATTCAACTTTAGAGTCACAACTTAGACATCACTGAGACCCCAACCAACAGGAACTACAGTAGTTCAGTGGTTAAGGTGCTGGACTCATGACCAGATGGCTGCTGGTTCAATTCCCCCCATCTGGTCAATTTAAATATCTTCCCAAATTTTTCAGATTTGTTAAGGTTATGCTTTTCTTTGCTCTTTGTATATAAATTTGTAAGTGTTCAAAAGAAAATCATATTATGTTATTTTTTTTATCTCTATAACTGATAAATACAACAATGCCACTGAATATACGAAATGCCCTCAAATAATGCAAAATACAGATTATAACATATAAATTACAAGCACATTGTATGTGAAAATAATAGCAATTGCCAAACTATATTTAACCAAACATATCAAACTTTCCTCAATATTTAAGCAATATGTTCTTCTTAAAACAATCTCTTTTCACATTATTAAAATTTTAAGGAAATTCTTATACTTTGAGACATGTTTTGGTATGCGATAAATCTGATCAAAATAAGTCCTCCAGAGTGGTAACAAGCTCAACCAATTGTATGCAAGATTACCTTACTAATATGTATGGCTGATGAGCATAATTTAGCTGGTATTTTGATAAGTTTACATGGAAAGTCTGATTAAAATCTGTTCAGTAGTGTGTCACCTGCAGTGTTCACAGTCAACCAATCAGAAGCAATATCACCTCTATAGTATATGTTGCTCTTAACTGAACTCATCTGAGATCTTGATTTTATTACATTTACATACAAAGTCTGACTGAAATCTGACAAGAAAATGAAACTTTACACTGCTTAAAACAATTATTTGTTGACAGACAATGAATCAGGGACACACAATCAGCTCCCTAAGCCTTCATTTTAAACTGATGTCAGGAACAATTGAATTCAAACACACTTAAGGTCTCATCAATATTAAACCATAAGCCAAATTCAGTTGAAATCCAACAAGCCTTGGTAAAGTGTTGCTTTGGAAAACATAGGAAGATGAGCAACAAGAGACATAACTGTTGTACATCGTGTCATGGAACACTTGAATTAAACTCATTCAAGATGTCAAACCCTTGAAGTTAAACCTTTCTAAGGTCTCATTCATATAAAACTGTATGGCAAATTTGATTGCAAACCAACAATCCATGGTAAAATTAAGTTGTTGAAATGAAAGCTAGGAGGCCAGGTATTCAGATGCCATAACGCCTTTAAATAATGACATAGAACCCACATATACTGATCTTTCTTCAATCCACTTACAAAACATTTCGAGAATATACTTTTACAAGGTTAGTACTGTATTTGTACATGCTTTTTGGGACAAATATGTATAATCTGTTTTGCAAGCATCCATGATCCATGGCAAGAGCATTGCAAATAGCTAATTAGTAAATATGCTAAAAGTGTCAAGTACCATTTTTAGTTCATTTTTCTTTCAAAAAAGCTTATGAAAAAGAAATTTAGAAAAGCAATTCCATCTCTCAATTGAATTTTTCCACAGAACTCAATCAATGGTTTTGCAATCAAGAATTTAAACATTCCTCTTTTTCAACGCTGCAGTTTTTTTTGCAAACACGTCAACTTACACTGATGTTTGAGATAACAACAGATTTGATGGTATGACGCTTTTAAGCACTATGCTTCTCAGACCATAGACTAGAAATCTATTCATGCCTATGCAAAATATTAAACATAAGATACCTTCACTTAATTTGCTTCAGTGAAATTCAGGCTAATTGAAAGCTTTGAATAACAGTACTTAACAGTAATACATGTGTAAATAAATAATAATAATAATAATAATAATTTAACCATATAGATTAGAACAAGTTTTTCACTGTTCTTGAATGTGTTATGCATACCAATAATGTGGCTTGTTGTTTTGGAATCTTCTTTAGACATCATTTAATTTATATATGTTTTCCACAAATGAAACCATTGGAGTTAAAAAGTAAACTAAATGATTATCGTGATATGGATATTGATATAAGAACATTAATATTATTCACTTGAGGAAAAGACTATATCAATAAAAAAATAAATATCAAAGCATCATATTAACATATCCTAAATGTAAACATCAGAAGAGCCAATTATATTATTTATAATATTATAATTATTTGTGTCTATTTATTAATAGTTTAAAAGTTATTCACATTTATTTGTAATTAAAAAAATAGTACTAATTAATATTGCTTTTAAACTGAGATCATAATTTAATGCTGGATTGTGAAAGATTAACAGGTGCTGTGAAAACGTTTCAACAGCAAAGTTCTGGAGGCTGGTAGAATTCTAGGGCAGCTCAAGTATCATAACTTAATATGATCATTTCTAAGTTTCTGCAAGATTTGAAAATGCATGCCAGGTTTTGAACATTGTGCTCTCTTTTGTGTTTTCCAATATCACATGACAAATGCAAATACTGTAACATTCACATGTCGATAATGCAATCTTAGGACAGCTTTCTTTTGCCTAAATAGATTGGCTACAGAAATAAAACCAAATGATGTTATTTTATATTTAGCCAAGGCAATTGGAGCAAGTGCCTTGTGTAAGAACATATCACAGCAGCCAAACTGGGTTGATCTGAGAGTAGGACTCAAACTTGCACTTTTTCAGTCATGAGATTGCTTGATTGATGACTTTTAACATGTAACTATAGGTTATTGGTGATCTTGATCTTGGCACACGGAAGATGCTGCATTTCTCTGGGTGGAACATCATTCCCCAGGTCCTTTTCAAGTCCTCTAGTTGGTACAGATAATCTTTTGCATGCCCTGTCAGAAAGCAGATCTTTAAACCACATCCACATAGGTATGTCCTGCACCTGACACACTGTGGCAGGGCATTCATGGACATCACAGATTTGGGCCATGGACATTTCCTTAAAGTATTCCATTTACCACTGGTCTTGAGTTTAATTTGGCTTCACCCACCTGTCATGTCCTGTGCAATAAAAATGCAGAGTTCCAAGGTTAACCTCTTGTTCTGTAGTAGTTTACCTTTGCTGAAAGATGCAATGTAGTACCTGGTCAATGGCCTTACATAGGAAAAGGAATGTAATGTTGTGTTGCTTGCCTCCATTAAGAGATAAAAACTGTTCATATATCATGGTAATAAGGTGAATTCATAGCAGCAATCCCGGTTCTGAATCCACGTAGGATGCCAGTAAGGATATGTTAACAATTAAGATGTTTCATAATACTGCTGATAATAATATCTTGCAGCAGATGCTTATAAGAGATACAGGTTTGTAATTGCTGGCATTCTACTTCTCTCTTTTGTTTAAATTGCCAAGGTATGTGCTATTCTCCAGCTATACTGAACATCTCCAGAACTAAGGACTTGCTGGACAATGACTCAGTTATGGTGACATTTCATTAGACATGTTTTTTTAGCATTCTAGCAGGATCATATCAGGACCACGTGCTTTCTAAGGGTTCAGCTTCTTCTGCATGGCAAATATTTCTTTGGTAGTGGGAATTATCTTCGACTTGGATGGAAACGGGGGACCCAAGCTAGTTTTGCAATGTAATTCTTATATTCCAGGGGGAAATATAACTGGTACTATCAGTTCTGGATATTTGCTTTATCCTATCTCAAAATTTAAATTAGATCCATAATGTTTTGATGTAACTACAATTGCGGAAATGTTTCCTCTTTTTTTTTTTCATTCATTTGATATTACTTTTAATACTTCAAACATTTTTACAAAATTGAAATTTAAGTTATATTTCTGTTTTGTTTGCACATAGTTTTTTAAATATAATTGCTGTGCAGCAAGAGAGTGATCTTTGGGTCATTTTAATGTGTTAGAAATGAAGATTAAGGCATTCATCATATAATATAGTACTGGTTTGTTCCTCAACAGGATCTTGGATGTTAAATTTGGTCCACCATTTAAATTAGCATTTTAGCTTCTTCAAGTTCCTGTCAGTCTGTTGATAGATTACTAAAGACTATTTAATATTTTATGGATAACTTCCTGCGAAGATAATCCTATAAAGTATGTTGCCAGTGCTATGTAGGGGTATGAGTTTGTTAACAGACCTGACTGTAATTCTGTGTTTTTCAAAATCATGTGTAGGAATAAAGACACATTAATAGACAGTTAATTAATTTACTAATGTCATTACATTAGGATAGGAATATTTGATTCTTGATTACTTGCTATTATTTTAAGTCAATTATTATTGGTGAATACAAATTTAGTGATGACCATATTTTGCTGATGCTGTGTGTTGCTATGTAGTATATGCAAGCAGCAATTTATCAACCAACATCTTATAACCTTGCAATTAGTCTAGTTTTTCTAAACAATTTTGAAATCTGGAAAAGGAAAAAATAAAATTAGAAGAGAACAGCAAGTGGTTCAGAACCAGCCAGTCCTACATAAAAAATTTATCTCAAAGATTTTATTTCATGCAATTTATTAACTGCACATCTAAGCTCATATTTTCCCAGTAAAACAAAAAAGAAAATATGATTCTTCAGATCTACTAAACTTCAGACAATCTTGAATAATTAAACCCTTTGATTTCAAAGATGCTGTCATTCTTTGGTGTAAATAACCTTACTGGCTTTCACTCTTGTAAAAGAAATATTAAAAGTTGGATTAGAAGGTACACAAAGGAAAATTACCAAAACACATGCACACACTCATTGAAAAGGAGTAAAAGAAGATTTTGCAACAGTTTTGTTTTGCCTCCTGGCAAATCTGCATAGTCACAACACAGTTATGTTCAATAAGCAATGGCTGCAAAGGTGATTTGTACTTGAATGTGCAGATATATTGGCATGACTAAATCCCATATTTGGAGATAAATTAATGGAATACCAAACGATGCTCAAATAATATTTTGAAATCAATTAAGAGTCCACAATAACAGTCAAAGATGAAAGTCAATAACACAGTGTGTAGTTTTAGAAGTTGCTCTTGCCACCAACATGTTTGTTGCTTTTCTGCAATAATTATATAAGGAGCATTTTCATACTCATAACTCTTGTATAAAACCTTTGAAATCTCAATAATGTAAAACAATCTTAAAGTGATACTAGTTTATTTGTACTGAATACTAATTTATACATACTGTAGATGCCATAAACAATAGCTTCTAGTATCCATGAGAATATTTGTAAAACTGAAACTAAAAGATTCATTTTCCAATCCATACATGAACTTATTTGTGGCAAAGTACACATTGCATTGATTTGCAAAGCACAGGAACACAACATTTAGTGAAAATTCACACTTGTCGCTCCAAGCCAGTGCAAATGAATGTTCCAGTGTGATCATGTCAATCAGGAAATGGTCATGTGAATCTATCAGGGTTATTTAATGTTTGCCAAGGATCAAACTGGTTCAGCATTCATGGAGACAAAGTGGAACATTAGTTTTCTATAAAGTTAAACAGATAGGAACAACACTGTTATGGGAGCCACCACTGACATATTTTGACACAGCACATTGTAACAAACATTCCTACGAAGTTTCATCAAAGAAGGATCATTCATTCTGGAGAAGAAAAAAAAATCTTTCATGTATATATATAGGGTAAAGTTTGAACACAAAATTCTCATATAAACTCTAGATGTGGGTTAGATAGCTCAAATATTACACTGTACTTCCATGTGGTGTCATAAACTTTCTCAAACTTGTAAAATGGGTATGACTGTAAATGAATTAATTGTATCTTAACTTTTGTGGATCTACTATCAAAGGTTATATCTATCCATTCTTTTGTCCTTATTTATCTCACTAGGTTTGCCTAGTAACTTCATTTATGCTGATATGAGAAGAGTGATCATATATGGAATGATGCTCTAGGTTAAGAAGCAGATAATAACTAAGATCCTTGATGCAACCCCAAGGAAGGAGAGAGTTGGTGGCAGCTGGGTCAAAGATCACATTGCCAAAGGTACAGTAAGATCAGCTGTTTCTTGCATCCTAAATCCATCTATACCAACTGAGGTATGCTACTCATATAGGGTATGAAAAATTGATTCAGTAGGATGAGTAAATGGCAACAAAGGATTCAAATGTAGTCTCTGGCAGGGATGGAATGTGTGGATGCTAAAGAATAAAACTCAGATATTTGTGATCGCTTCCATTCTGGTTACAAAGTTCTCAATGTCACTACAATTTTCCTATTTGGTATGGAAAGGAATTTTGATTAAAGGCAAGAAGAAATTGTCCCTACCAATTTTTGGTCCCATTTTATGAAACTCTGTGCTTTTATTAAGTGGCCACTTACCTTTGTTCCCATTTTGATTTGTCTTGTCCACCTGAGCATACAAGTTACTGGGGTCTTCCAATAAGGCTGCCTTTTTGTTGGGCTTGACAACTGCAGCATACTCAACAACTGTGGTACCTTTACTGGTTGATGGACCAAATCTTGGGTCTGAGGTTTCATACACAGGATTGTTTACCAATCCTAATGAAATACAGAAAACCATTCTTGTGTAATTCAACTAAATATGGAACTCAGATAGCAGTGTGTAATTTAAATTAACAATTTTGAAAAGGAGGCAAAGCTTTTGGCATTGTTTTGAAAGATGGTTCTTCAACAAGATACTGGTATAATAATATACTCCAACATTGTATTATCACAGGCTCTATATTATCGTGGCAAATGGGATTAATTTTGGACATATGCTGTCAAACAGTTGTTTACAGATGTAAAGCTGTAGCCAGTAAGGACGCAAATATCTTACAGCACAATTTCCTCTAAAATGTCAGTATTTTTTATAAGTTTACGATGAAAAAGAATGAACATCACGTTTTTGTAAAGTGCATGCAATTATGTTGATCAGAACATAAAAAACTCCAGTCGAAATTGCCATACCTGCATTGGCTTTGAACACAAAATATATTCAGTGTATTGTCTGATGCAGATGATGATGTCATTAATGTATGATTCATAATTATCTAGACAAGATGTAATCATGTTCATTAAATTCTGGAATGTTGACTGAGAATCTTTCATGCCAAATGACATCATTTTATATAGACAAAGTCCATCTGGAGTTGCAGATGCAAAAATTTCTTTTGCTCTTTTTGTGAGTGAATTTGCCAGAATTGTTTTAAAATATCAAACTTGGTGACATTTTTTTACATTTCCAATCTTGTCAATGCAGTCATTCATTCTTGGCATTGGACACTGCTGACCCTTCAAGTCAGTGCATACACGAAATGTAGTTGTGTTGGATTTAATGCTGTTTCTCAGTGCAAGATAGACTACACATGGCAGCCAGTATAACTGGTGCAGGAAGAAGCCAGGAAAAACCTGAAAAGAACTACCCACCCACGGGAAGCTAATGGCATGTTTTCTCGCATACCTACATTGGCCAAGCTTGTGAGATGACAGGGATCAGTCAAGGTATGCCCTTCTGACCACTTGGCCAACCTGAGCCCACATGCGAAATATATTAGCTTTTTTGGATACAAGAATACTGGGTGAACTCCAGTTACTTTATGTGGTTCTGTAAAATTATTCTCCAGCAAATACTAAATTTCTTTTTTCAAGCATTCCTATGCAAGAAGGTTCATCCAGTAAGGATGCTGCTGCACAAGTGTAGAATCTGAAATCTCTGCATCATGATTTGATTTGTCCATGTTGAAACATCAGGAAACGAGTGCTCATATTCGAATACTAGCTGTTTTAGTTCACTTTTTTCTTGTGGCTGTAGATGTGAAAGTTTCTGGTCCAGGTTATTTAATATTTCTGAATTCTGAAGACTGCTTAAAGCAAAGTCACTGCTGTCTGATTATATTTGATCACTTACATCCCCACGGTGTGGGACAGGTACAACTGAATTGATTGTCATAATGAATGACTATCTGGACTATATTTACCAAAATACTCCTTTTGTTTCTGTTTCTGCTTCTGTAGTGTTAATGATTTCATTGAATTAATTTACTTTCTTGTCAACTGTATAAGGACCATACAATTTAGCTCGAAAAGGATTCAGAAGTATGGGCAACAGAGCCAGAATTCTATCACCAGGCTGAAAAATACATTTCTGTGCATTTCTGTCATATATTAATTTCATCTTTGACTGAGTAGAGTGACAATTAGTTCCTGTTACTTCACAAGCATTTGAGAATTTAAATTTGAAATCAATAACATACAGCACAGCTCGCACGAGTTTTTGAAATTCCATTACAGGGAAACTTAATCCCTTTCACATTTGCTCAGTGACAACACTCTGTGATGGAGAGATCAGTATCTATAGATCACCACAACACCTCAGCAGGCTGATTGACACTGTGAAGTCAGTGAATGAAGACCACGCATGAAAAGACTCGGGCATCAAAAGTGATTTACAGTCAGATACAATTTCAAGAATAAGTGATCTTTATCATTGATCATATATATGAACAAAAAAATTCAAATGTCTTGTACATTCAGTACATTTAGAAAAGGTTGATCAACTTCTTTTGCAAGAAGTTAATGCTTTTACTTTATTCTAAGAAATCGGAACAGACTAGTGCACTGACATGATGAGAGACATGCATTATTTAGCATCTCTTGAACAATGTAAATATATGCTACTGTTTAAAGATAAAAAGTAATCCTCTGGGGGTATGGAAAATTAAATTCCAGACAACTGCATCAGTTTATAGAAACAAACAACAAAACAGTAAACAATGAATTTATACTTAAATGCGAAAGTGTTTAGTCCTTAACCAATAATGGCCCAGTCATGAGGCTGAATATATAAGAACACAACTATGAACTATTTCAATTTTGACTGCATGTATATCGTATGGCACTGGTAATTTAATTTATGAGGCTATATATTCTTTCCAACTGGGATATTTTTTATTCTTTCATTCATCACAAGATATAAATTTGTTTCAAGTCAAACAAGGAACAGCATGGTGTCTTTTTTAAACTGCAAATTAGAGCAAGTAAATTGTATTCAAGCATGTATCCCCTCCCCCTTTAGAAAACTAAATGGTTGCTCCCTAATAAAGACTTGACTTCAGCTGATGTTCTGCAGGAATCAAGGCAGTGACCATTGTCTGCTGTGTGAGAGTCTGCACCTATGGCAGGATATTTAGAAAATTTAAGTGTGTTGGAAAGGGCAGCACTATATCCCTTTATACTAGAAATCTAACATTGTTTCTGTCCTAAAGGAAGAGAAAATAAATAATCAGTCCATGTACTAATAATGTGACAGCTAAGATTGACATGTTTCCAAGTGAACCAATCACAAAAGATTTACCACTTGGCATCATACACCTCTGACGCAGATCATCTCCTGACCCGAAAGATGCATCTGGCGATTTTGCTCAGAAACTTGTTCTGGCAAATACAGCATTTAAAAATAGGTCAATTATAAAGGTGGAGTCTCTGTGGGCTGTTGCATAGAAAATAGCCCCTGTGCTGTGACAGCAGATACATTATCTCAGAGAAAGTCATCGTATAATCCACCAGATGGTTGGGAGGATCACTGATAGTGATCGTTGGGACCAAAAAGGGACCATCACAATGAGCTGAGCAGTGGAGTTCCTACTTTGTGAAGTACCTGTGGGATCATATGGAAAGGTGGGAAGGTGTAAGCAAACAAAAGATCACACTTCATGCAAAATGTGTCCACTGCCCAGGCCTTCTCGCTGGGGACTGGAGCAACATAGAAGGGGAGCTTGTTGTTTAGTCATGTCACAAACAAGTCCACCAATGGTGTACTCCAAAGTACGAACAGGGAAGCCACTGTGGATTGGTGTAGTGAGTATTCTAGGTGGACTACCTTCCCTTCCTTGAAAGACTATCTGCCAAGATCTTCTTTTAAAATCAGGCATGTTGCAAACCTTCTGAGGTTGACCAATTAAGTAGGTTCCAAACATCCATGCAGAGAATGTGCACGTAAGCTTCCTTATCTCATAACATACATTATCACTGCATAATGTGTTGTCAGACTAGACCATCATAGAGAGACCTCTTATTCTGAATATTTATTACACTACATGTGCATATTATTCTTGTGCAATTCCCCCCCCCAAAAAAAAACTTTTCAATGACAAATAAAGCCATATTTAATGTGACATTTTATTAATTAAAGCTTTTATAACATTCCTAGTTTTATTTAAAAAAAATATGAATAAGAGCTTTGATTGGAGTTGTCATAAGGAAATTAATCTTATTTTTTCAGTAGATGTCAGGTTAAATCAGATGAACCAGTTCTCTTGCAAGTAAGAGCCCTTCTCTGAACTGGACTCGCATCAATTTCAGACCTGCCAACCCTGACGAGTCCGTTTCAGTAAGGCAGTTGATTTTTCTCCATAAGACTGACCAGTTTTCAGTAAGGTGTAACAAAATATCAATAACTGCTAATATAAAGCTGGAAAATGTAAGCAAAAGTTGGATGCAGCGACGATAAACATTATGTTCAACTGAAAGTTTGTAAAGTACGCGTTGACTTTATTTACCACTAGTACAGTTACACAAACTTTAGTTCCAAACCCTATGCAACTCAATGGCTTGTTGCTATTTCTCAACTTAACGTAGGGGCCCCGAGTGGCCAAGTGGTCTAAAGCGTTCTCTGTTACGGATCACTGCCATCTCGCTTCTGTCTGCGTGGGTTCGAGTCTTGGATTCGGCGAATGTGGATATGTGAGAAAGCTTGCCAGTAGCTTCTCGTGGGTCGGTGGTTCTTTCCGGGGATTTCCGGGTTTCTTCCTCCACCATTAATACTGGCCGCCATGTATAGCCTATAGTCTGCTGAAAAATGGCGTTAAGCCCTACAACAACAACAACTTAACGTAATTCTTGGAAATTCTTTTTCCATTTCACATAAGACAGCAATCATAGCTCCCGCCACGAGACATACTCAAATTGGCACGTTATGTCCAATAAATGTATTTGTGTCCTTTCCAGCTTTTATTCACAAGAATCTGAATATGCCCTTTTATTCTTCTGCGTTGATTATTAACACTTTTTATCGGCTTATTTTCCCTTTTGTCTTAAACATGCATCGCTTTCTGAATGCCATTTCAAAAAATTCTAAAATCAACAGTTTGATCATGCAGACACTTTGCATGAACAAATATGTGCAGTTTAAAGCGTCTGGGATGCAGCTGTAAAGTTAGTCTGGTTCCCTGCCTAATTTCACTAATTCTAATATGAAACTCGGATCCATATCAAACATGTATGTACCAATTATCCGGATTTTGTGGCAACGATCATATTTCCGTAGCTTTTGCTTGTATGCCGTAATTCCATATTTTGAGGGTAATTTTCGTAAGACTTACGGCAAAATCGTAAGAGCTGGCAGGTCTGCAATTTCAGGTGACGTTATACTTTTCAGGGAGGACAATCTGACCCAATCTAGACTTGACAGAGTGAAGCATGAGGTTGACTTGTTCAGGAATGAATTCCAAATAATGCTGGATGAGGATCCTTTATAATGATGGAAAGCTCAGCATTAAAAGTTTCCACTCCTTGCACAAGTAGTTAGGAAAGAGCCATGCATTCCTGCAACTTCCGTGCCCTCAGAGAGAGAGCTTTTAGTACAGCATGAGACACTGTTACTGCAAAGAGGGCTGCTTTGAGTTCAGACGTTACCGATATCTTGATTTTTCTCAAGAAAAATATGCAGTGACTTGTTTAGTGTCTTGCTAAAAAAAATTAAAGAAAGATAGTTCAAGTATGTTAAAACTTCTAAAACAATCCTCCTGTGGAGTTTTAATTGTAAATTAAAACACAGACTAGAATAGAAGCGAGAATTTTAGTTGCTGATAATATGTCTGCTTTCTGGTGTTTGCAGAGTTGTTTCATTTGTATGCTAATTTTATATGTTCAACTGACAATCATTTGAAATCTTACAAGATAACATCACCTAGAGATGTTGTATTTTCCAAGTAATAAATATTACAGTGCTTATTTTATTGTTTTCATTAAGTGTTACTGTATTGCAGTATGTCTTTAGTATATCAAGATTCATTCCAACATGGTTTTGGGCATTTTGTTGCACCCCTAAAATACTGTAATATCAGAGAGGGATCTTAAATTGTAACACAAAAGAACAAATTCTTGATCAACGGTAACTTCTACACATTGAAAACTATGCACAATAAGGAAAAGCTCCAAATGTGATGTTAACACTTGAAGTGAAGCAAATTTCTCTTGAAGATGAATTTAAACAGCCAATAATGCTGGCAATCAAAAGAAAGAATGATGGATAGGTGTGTAAAGGAAAGGTATCTATGTGGTCAACTAAAGCTGTCATCCTGGGTACTAGAACATTCTCTTTCACCTAATGGAAGGATGAATTCTCCTCATACAATTGGGTACTTTCCATCCAGAAATGAGATAGCTAAGCAGTAATGACAGGTTCCCGTATTACTAATATTAAATGCTTATATTTCAACCACAGACAACCACCTATAAGACAATGATACCAATATCATCGATACATATGGAAATTACCAGCAGCAAGTTCATGAATTGTCATTCACTGACAGCAAAAAGACAATAATACCTGTCATTCCAGGTAACAAAAGCTGGAAACCTAGGAACAAACTGGTAGGTTCAGCACCAGTGGGCATTTAACAACATTGGAATCATAGTTTTATCTTGCACTGAGATGCAATTTCATCAAGATAAAGAGTAAAATAATCAGTACATTTGTTGTGAGCTGAACCCAGATTGATCAAATTCCATAGCCCAATGTCCCAGGCTATTGATCTGTGAAGTCTGAAGCCTGCAATTTTGCAAGACATCGAGTCTGGGAAAAGTGTTCATTTATAATTTTAAAACAAGTTGGACATGCACTAATTTTCATGCATTAATCACTTTATCTATCTTAAATATCTGGCCACTTTTACCATTTACCCCCAGGCATCCTGAATATTTGAATCTGCATCTCCATGTATTAATTTATATCCTGTGATATTACATTACTAAGTGCTCATTGATAAATGTGGCATGTGTGCACATTTTGTTACCACTTTAACATATGTTAGGGTAAGCAACCAGATAATCAGCCAATCAAAATACTTAAAACAAATCCAGTATAATAAATTAGCATTGTTTTAAACAGCTTGTTATATTGCATTTATTCATCCAAGATATTCACAAGTGGATCACACTTCGATTTAAATTGATTGAGTCAATGCAATTAAATTAATGAAAGGAATTTTACCTATATTTTGTAGTGTTGGTTTCCTTTATGAACTGATTAAATGACAGTAATGATTCTTTACATTTTAATTGATTATGCAGAGGATCAGCTGGCACTGATTTAAAATTCAGCCAGTGTGCTTGGCAGTGGAATTGCCAATTCTGCCTTATGCAATTAAGTTTCGTTCAGGTCTGGACCTCATAAAACCTGTGCAGTGCAGTATATACATGACACTAGCCAGCATGTGTAGAAAATCCCCCAGTCAGAGTTAGTGTCTTTCTACTAGGAAAGGATATTTAAAACAAAAAAAAAAACAACAACAATAAATGAAAGAACTGAAAAACAAATGACAGTCCTGAACACATTATTTTTTTCATAAAGCCTGTGCACCACAGTACATGCATGACACTAGTCAGCATGTGCAGACAATTCCTTAACTCATTAACCTCTGGCCCCATGTTTGTGTGTTAGGAGGCAGTACCCTACTTCTGAGCACTGTAGCATCAAGGTCATTTATGATACACCAAAATGGGTGGTACTACAGAAAAGTAGACAGGCCTAGCTCTACAAGGATACAAAATAATCTGGACTTTCTACTCACATTACAAAATACAGCGCAAAAACATATTTTTTGAGATCCAATTTTTTTTTACATCCAAAATTTGCCCATTGTCAGAATTGGATTTTGTGTCTGGATTTTAGTCTTTATGGCCTCAGATCTAAAGCAGACTATTCTGAACTGCACAGCCAGGCCAAACCTTTCAAAAAATAGAATAAGTTGGGGATTTCAAGTAAAAAGAGGCCAGTACACTAAAATGATGGGTCCAAAAAGCAAAACAAACCAAAAGAAACTGGAAGAACTTTCTTTGCGAGAGAGAGAGAGAGAGAGAGAGAGAGAGGGGGGGGGGGGAAAGAGAGACCTGTATGGAGATTTTCCTGGACTGACAACTACATGACTGTGCTTATTTTCACCAAATCTGGATAAAAGTTACATGAATCTATCTGGGATATTGAACTGGAATGTTTTCTTCATTTGCAGAATTGAAAAATGTACTTGATCTGACTTGCATTGGTTTGGTTTAGCGCAGTGTTGTATGGTACTGTAACAAATAAATTTAAAGTAGGGTTGGACTGGAGGTCTAATCCCACCACCACCCTACCCATCAAAATCCCTGAATTTGTTTCAGGTGCAAAGGCAATTAGAGATGGTTTGCCTACTGTGGCCTGTCCTTGCAAAAAGTACTTCACACATTTAATTCTTTGCATATGAAAAATGAATAAATTCACAGTTTAATATTGGCAAAGGCACACAGTAAAGTAATTTGCAAAGCTACATATCTTTCTATAAATAAATAAATAAATAAATAAATAAATAAACAAAGCTCCAGAGAGAGAGAGAGAGAGAGAGAGTTTTGATGCTGAGAACATGTCAGCATTGTTCATTTCAGCAATGAATTCAATTCAGTTTGTGGAAGTTAACAAACTTCCTATGTTAATTGCTGGGTATAAATGGGGATGTTAAAATATTATGCATCCAGTCTGATGACCTTGTGTAAGCCCTAGCTGAAATTGAATCATTTAATGTTAAATCTTGTCAGTATTTTATACAAGTGTTGAAAATGGCTACTGCTTTGATTTATGTTGGACATTTGATGCAGTTATGTCTCCCTTTTGGAGAGACAATTCAATTTTTTAAAGGGGGAGGTGCTGTTGCTGATAGTATATACCACCATTACTGCATCAGGACTAAGCACATGGTTTGCATTTCATGTCAATTCAGTGCTTTCGGTTCTTTTTTCTGTCTAAAACAGCATTGGTTGTCATTTGGAATGTATCTGTCCATATCTCAGAAGATTCATTTTCTACTGTAACAATTGGGTAAATTTATGATGTTCAAGGGAATCTGATAGGTGTACAATTATATATACAGTTGTAACTCTGACATGTCTTTCCATGAATGTCTATTCATACGTCAATCAATAATCTCGAACTTCCCCCTCCACACTGGAGAAGAACAAGTAATGCCTTCCAAGTCATGGTGGAGATTAGCACATATTTATTCCTCCACCATGGATCATAATTGCTGAGCAAGTATTGAGGGGATAAACCCCCATAGCACAGTGCAGGGAGAAATGAAAAATCACATGAACTGTAGTATCTATTCAGGTCATGCAATGATAGGAAAAGAAAAGCTCAGAAGTAAACAAAATTATGTCTGGCAAAAACAAAATATTCTTTCACATCTCATCACCCTAAAGTCATTAAAACTAAAAAATAAGAAACTTTAAAACATTATATTATATGTATAAAAAAAATTTGATTTCACTTTGAATTATATATGTGCAATAACACAAAAATCAAGTCTGTTGCAGATGATGGTGTAACTGCATTTGGCTTTGGTTTTGGTCATCACATGTTTTTATTAAAAGAAAAAATATAGGGATGGCATATAAAAATAAGTTCAGTAACATTTCCAGAAATATTTTAGGGGTGGGTCAAGGATACTTAACTTTGACACACCTCAAGTTAGATCCACATTTACTACATGATTTTACCTGATCAATAAAATTCTGATGACTCAATGGATTTAAGCACATTTTTGCTTTGGATCTATTGTAACCTCATCAAGATCCAATCATGTGCCAACACATGATCTTTAAATAAACAGTATTTAAGTTGAAACTTTAGATCAGTGCAAGCAACCAAGAATTATATAAGTGGTGTTCAATTACTGAATCAATGTTTCCTAGTAATTAAGACACATAATTTCCTTTGTTATCTTAAAAACAAATTGTCACATTTAATGCAGCTGTGGAAAGCATATTAGTATTTGAGGAAAACAGATTTCTTTTCCACAGACATATTCCTTGACAGGAAAACAAAGGTGAAATACAAGTGTTTAGAAAATGCACTTTGAAAGCTTATTCAGTCTGTCTAGTATTTTACACATATACAGTTATATCAAAAGATGGCTTTCTCTTAAAACAGGGTTTCCCATGATAGATCATAACAGTATATTTCGATCCATTCAAAAACTATACTACAGAATAATCAATCAACAAAATCATTTTATTGCACTCTACTATTTTTAAAATTATGAACTGACAGCAACCTTACTACTTCAAATATATGCAACACCTAATTAACTGGAATTTATGACATAAATGCTATATTTCCAGACAGGTTGGGATTTTCTGAGAGTCAAAATGTGTGGTTTGATGTCCCAAGGGTGGTCAGTGCATGTGATAAGAAAAACCACAATGAGTAGTGTAGAGGGATACTATAGCCTCAATGGGAATAAGCATTACAGAGCCCCCCCCCCACCAGGATACTATAGCCTCAAGATTTATAGCCTCAAAAACACACCATGGGATACTATAGCCTCAATGGGAATTTTGTATAGGGACAAGAGGAATGGCACAGGTGTCATGACATCACAGTACTGGTCACTTGCAACAATGTAGCATGTGGCTGACCTAAATACACGCAGCTACTCTAGGGAGGGACAAATGCAATAGAGAAACAGAGACATAGACAACTCATAGATAACATATAGGTAGGCAAAGTGAAAATAAATATCTTTTCGAGACAGTGGAGTGGCCCTGAAAAGGACCTTTGGTTTCTTCTTCTTTGTCTTCTTCTAATTTCTTCTTTTCCTCCACCAACTTCTTATTTTCTGTCCTATACTTTTTTCACCTCCACTTTTTCTCTTCTTCTCAGTCTTTTCCTCCTCCTGTTTTTCCTTCTCCTTCTCTTTCTCCTCCTTCTTCCTTTTTTCATTTTCTTCTTCCTTTTCTATTTCATTCCACTCCCTCATTCTCCTTTTGTCTTCAATATCTTTTCGTCTTTTTCAATTTTAATCATCTCATTTAAGATGTCCTTACTTCTCTTTAAATTGTTGATTTCCATAGACAATCTATGGGGACTATAAGCCCCAAACTGCATTCGGACTAGCATCTCCTCCACCATGCCTAACGTGTCCGCCACCTCCTGCAACCTTATCATTCTTTCCATGTTGCTCGCCATGTTGTATTCTGTGCTGAATGGCGCGAATGACAAATGCTATGCTTTTATATACTTCAAGCATGGACGTGAACGAAAACATCCCTTACAGTCACTTCACGTATTATCTACTATCCACACAAACAAACGAGAATGCATAAAACACCTATATACTATCCACACCAACGAAGGAGAATGCATAAAACATACCACATATACTATCCACACAAACGAAGGAAGAGATGAAAAAACACCCATATACTATCCACACCAACGAAGGAGAATGCATAAAACATACCACATATACTATCCACACAAACGAAGGAAGAGATGAAAAAACACCCATATACTATCCACACCAACGAAGGAGAATGCATAAAACATACCACATATACTATCCACACAAACGAAGGAAGAGATGAAAAAACACCCATATACTATCCACACCAACGAAGGAGAATGCATAAAACATACCACATATACTATCCACACAAACGAAGGAAGAGATGAAAAAACACCCATATACTATCCACACCAACGAAGGAGAATGCATAAAACATACCACATACACTATCCACACAAACGAACGGAAGAGATGAAAAAACACCCATATACTATCCACACCAACGAAGGAGAATGCATAAAACATACCACATATACTATCCACACCAACGAAGGAGAACACATAAAACATACCACATATACTATCCACACAAACGAAGGAAGAGATGAAAAACACCCATATACTATCCACACCAACGAAGGAAGAGATGAAAAACACCAATATACTATCCACACCAATGCAGGAGAATGCATTAAACATACCACATATACTATCCACACAAACGAAGGAAGAGATGAAAAAACACCCATATACTATCCAAAAAACAAAGGAAGAGATGAAAAAACACCCATATACTATCCACACCAACGACAGAGAATGCATAAAACATACCACATATACTATCCACACAAACGAAGGAAGAGATAAAAAGCACCAATATACTATCCACACCAACAAAGGAGAACACATAAAACATACCACATATACTATCCACACAAACGAAGGAAGAGATGAAAAACACCCATATACTATCCACACCAACGCAGGAGAATGCATTAAACATACCATATATACTATCCACACAAACGAAGAAAGAGATGAAAAAACACCCATATACTATCCACACCCACGAAGGAGAATGCATAAAACATGCCACATATACTATCCACACAAGCGAAGAAAGAGATGAAAAAAAACCCATATACTATCCATACCAACAAAGGAGAATGCATAAAACATACCACATATACTATCCACACAAACGAAGGAAGAGATTAAAAAAACACCCATATACTATCCACACCAACAAAGGAATACACATAAAACATACCACATATACTATCCACACAAACGAAGGAAGAGATGAAATCCATATACTATCCACACAAATGAAGGAAGAGAAGAAAAACACCCATATACTATCCACACCAATGCAGGAGAATGCATTAAACATACCACATATACTATCCACACAAACGAAGGAAGAGATGAAAAATCACCCATATACTATCCACACAAACAAAGGAAGAGATGAAAAAACACCCATATACTATCCACACCAACAAAGGAGAACGCATAAAACATGCCACATATACTATCCACACAAACGAAGAAAGAGATGAAAAAACACCCATATACTATCCACACCAACGAAGGAGAACGCATAAAACATACCACATATACTATCCACACAAACGAACGAAGAGATGAAAAACCACCCAAATACTATCCACACCAACGAAGGAGAATGCATAAAACATACCACATATGCTATCCACACAAATGAAGGAAGAGATTAAAAAACACCCATATACTATCCACACCAACGAAGGAGAACGCATAAAACATGCCACATATACTATCCACACAAACGAAGAAAGAGATGAAAAAACACCCATATACTATCCACACCAACGAAGGAGAACGCATAAAACATACCACATATACTATCCACACAAACGAACGAAGAGATGAAAAACCACCGAAAAATTATCCACACCAACGAAGGAGAATGCATAAAACATACCACATATACTATCCACACCAACAAAGGAGAACACATAAAACATACCACATATACTATCCACACAAATGAAGAAAGAGATGAAAAACACCCATATACTATCCACACCAACGAAGGAAGAGATGAAAAACACCCATATACTATCCACACCAATGCAGGAGAATGCATTAAACATACCACATATACTATGCACACAAAAGAAGAAAGAGATGAAAAAACACCCATATACTATCCACACAAACAAAGGAAGAGATGAAAAAACACCCATATACTATCCACACCAACGAAAGAGAATGCATAAAACATACCACATATACTATCCACACAAACGAAGGAAGAGATAAAAAGCACCAATATACTATCCACACCAACAAAGGAGAACACATAAAACATACCACATATACTATCCACACAAACGAAGGAAGAGATGAAAAACACCCATATACTATCCACACCAACGCAGGAGAATGCATTAAACATACCATATATACTATCCACACAAACGAAGAAAGAGATGAAAAAACACCCATATACTATCCACACCAACGAAGGAGAATGCATAAAAAATGCCACATATACTATCCACACAAGCGAAGAAAGAGATGAAAAAAAACCCATATACTATCCATACCAACGAAGGAGAATGCATAAAACATACCACATATACTATCCACACAAACGAAGGAAGAGATTAAAAAAACACCCATATACTATCCACACCAACAAAGGAGAACACATAAAACATACCACATATACTATCCACACAAACGAAGGAAGAGATGAAATCCATATACTATCCACACAAATGAAGGAAGAGAAGAAAAACACCCATATACTATCCACACCAATGCAAGAGAATGCATTAAACATACCACATATACTATCCACACAAACGAAGGAAGAGATGAAAAAACACCCATATACTATCCACACAAACAAAGGAAGAGATGAAAAAACACCCATATACTATCCACACCAACAAAGGAGAACGCATAAAACATGCCACATATACTATCCACACAAACGAAGAAAGAGATGAAAAAACACCCATATACTATCCACACCAACGGAGGAGAACGCATAAAAAATACCACATATACTATCCACACAAACGAACGAAGAGATGAAAAACCACCCAAATACTATCCACACCAACGAAGGAGAATGCATAAAACATACCACATATGCTATCCACACAAACGAAGGAAGAGATTAAAAAACACCCATATACTATCCACACCAACGAAGGAGAACGCATAAAACATGCCACATATACTATCCACACAAACGAAGAAAGAGATGAAAAAACACCCATATACTATCCACACCGACGAAGGAGAATGCATAAAACATACGGCATATACTATCCCCACAAACGAAGGAAGAGATAAAAAAAACACCCATATACTATCCACACCAACAAAGGAGAACACATAAAACATACCACATATACTATCCACACAAACGAAGGAAGAGATAAAAAGCACGCATATACTATCCACACCAACGAAGGAAGAGATGAAAAAACACCCATATACTATCCACAGAAACAAAGGAAGAGATGAAAACACACCCATATACTATCCACACCAACGAAGGAGAATGCATAAAACACACCACATATACTATCGACACAAACGAAGGAAGAGATAAAAAGCACCCATATACTATCCACACCAACAAAGGAGAACACATAAAACATACCACATACACTATCCACACAAACGAAGGAAGAGATGAAAAACACCCACATACTATCCACACAAACAAAGGAAGAGATGAAAAACACCCATATACTATCCACACCAACGCAGGAGAATGCATTAAACATACCATATATACTATCCACACAAACGAAGAAAGAGATGAAAAAACACCCATATACTATCCACACCAACGAAGGAGAATGCATAAAACATGCCACATATACTATCCACACAAACGAAGAAAGAGATGAAAAAAAACCCAAATACTATCCACACCAACGAAGGAGAATGCATAAAACATACCACATATACTATCCACACAAACGAAGGAAGAGATTAAAAAAAACACCCATGTACTATCCACACCAACAAAGGAGAACACATAAAACATACCACATATACTATCCACACAAACGAAGGAAGAGGTGAAACCCATATACTATCCACACAAATGAAGGAAGAGATGAAAAACACCCATATACTATCCACACCAATGCAGGAGAATGCATTAAACATACCACATATACTATCCACACAAACGAAGGAAGAGATGAAAAAACACCCATATACTATCCACACAAACAAAGGAAGAGATGAAAAAACACCCATATACTATCCACACCACCGAAGGAGAATGCATAAAACATACCACATACACTCTCGACACAAACGAAGGAAGAGATTAAAAAACACCCATATACTATCCACACCAACAAAGAAGAACACATAAAACATACCACATATACTATCCACACAAACGAACGAAGAGATGAAAAACACCCATATACTATCCACACAAACGAAGGAAGAGATGAAAAAACACCCATATACTATCCACACCAACGAAGGAGAATGCATAAAACATACCACATACACTATCCACACAAACGAAGGAAGAGATGAAAAAACACCCATATACTATCCACACCAACGAAGGAGAATGCATAAAACATACCACATACACTATCCACACAAACAAAGGAAGAGATGAAAAAACACCCATATACTATCCACACCAACGAAGGAGAATGCATAAAACATACCACATATACTATCCACACAAACGAAGGGAGAGATGAAAAACACCTATATACTATCCACACAAACGAAGGAAGAGATGAAAAACACCCATATACTATTCACACCAACGAAGGAGAATGCAATAAACTTACCACATATACTATCCACACAAACGAAGGAAGAGATGAAAAAAACACCCATATACTATCCACACAAACGAAAGAAGAGATGAAAAACACCCATATACTATCCACACCAACGCAGGAGAATGCATAAAACATACCACATATACTATCCACACAAACGAGAGAAGAGATGAAAAAACACCCATATACTATCTACACAAACGTATGAGAACGCATAAAACATACTACATATATTATCCACACAAAAGAAGGATGAGAAGAAACACACACACACACACACACACACACACACACACACACACACACACACACACACACACACACGTACACACAACAGTAAAGGAGTGATTGTTTATAGTCACACTACTCTACATTCACACAAATTGGCAACTTGAATAGTCTCTCTTTTCTAGAGATTTTGTTAGCCCTGAGAAGGGCTGTTTTTTCTTGGAACTCCAATTGCACCTGGCTAATGGTTGCACCTACCAGGTCTGGCCCCACATACGCATCGCTGGCTCCAGTCATTCTCCCAACTGACACGTGTGGTTGGGAGCGCAGGGGGAGGTTGACTTGCTTCACTCTCCCAGTCTTCCGTCTCTAGGATAGTGAAGGCTTCCCTCCTTCTCCTATACCACAACCGTGGATGAATAAATTGTGCTGCTGGTAGTGGTTGTGGTTGTGGCTGTGGTTGAGGTGGTCGTACTGGTTGTTGTGTCCTCACCTCAGGTTTGACCTCACACTGAGGTCTCATGAAGAGGTGAGGCAGGATCCCTCTTTTCTTTTCTTTCTCCTCTTCTTTCTTCTTTTTTTCCTCCTCTACCTCAAGTCTGGCACTTTTTGCAACGGTCTCCATGGCCAGCTCATCCAGGAGTCGCCTGGTATACTCCAGGTGCATTTGGAGTTCAAGCAATTTAGCAATTCTGCTATTCATTTTTAATGTTGACGAGTCAACTTCCAAACACAGACATGCACGATTCAACAAGACATAGAAACGAAGTGGTTATAGACACACTTCTATTTGCTTAAACATACAAACACACAAATTTGTTTTGGCAAATTGAATTAGTATATCTTTTCGAGAGTATTGGGGTAGCCCTGAAAAGAGCTGTTGTTTTTGTTAACGGGGAGTGATGGCAATCTTTTTTTACTGTCTAAGATTGCGTCCCCGTCTGGCAGCAGGTTTTCCTATACGATACGGCCTGCTTCTGCGGAAAGAGAAGGAGAACTCTTTGGTGTCCACACGGCAGTCGACAAAACCTCTGTCTGGTTCTTGCTGCTGCTGCTGCTGTTGTTGTTGCTGTTCTCTCTGCTTCTGAAGTCTGTACTTCTCTGTCCATTCTTCTTGTTCTTTCTTGATTTCCTCTCTAAGGACCTCTTCTATCAGATTTTGGGCTATGGATAACATCCTGACATTCTCTATCTCTTCAGGCTTCGGTATCAGGTTTAGCCTGACACGATGCAAATTGACGTAAGCTTCGTTCAGCTTGGCTAGTCTGGAAGGCATGTTCATAGGTAGACGAGTCAACCATGGATGGCCAGACTGGAGACCAACCCACTTTATATGGTTCAAACACGGACGCGATAGAAAACATCCCGACTCGGTTTTAGTGTCGGAACGTTATGATAGCTCATGTCATGGTGAGGGATAGAGAGAAATCAAAGAGCATATATTCACAGTGTGTTTTGAAAACAAACGACAGACACATTTTGTTTGTTGTTGTTGTTCAAAACACAATATTTTTTATTCAATCAACAAGTAACAAGCAACAAGCAACAATAACATCAAACAAATTATTTTTGACAAGGTTGACAACGTTGTGAAATCATGTGAGATTTCCATTGATGGAAGTCATGAGGCCATTGATGTACACTACGTTTTCTAGCCAAAGACAAAAGATAACTATAATGGTCACAAAATCATCGATCTACTTTCTCATCATTTCTAGAAGAGTGATGATCAAAATAAGTCACTAATGTTCTAATGGATATCCAAGACTGCGTTGATGAAGAAAATACATACAATAATGTCCACACACCATGGAATCTGTGCCTTGTAATTTCACATTATTGAATCGTGTCGTCTGGGCATTTATTCTCATAAAATCAATGATATCGTCTTCCAAGGGGGGTAATCCATACGAATCAAAATATTCCACACAATCCTCTTGAGGGAAGTAGACGGCAACCCAGTGAGTTCCTGGGAGATGACTTTCGTCCGTGTTGATGACATAAGCTTGATGGTCTTGAGGTTTGCGATGAGGTAATTCATCTTTAGCGCACACGACAGGATTCCAAGAAGCAGTATACGAACTATTGTTCAAAAGGTAATAAAGTTCCCAGGTATCCATTTTTCTTTTGTGTTGTTTTTGTTTTTTTCACAGGTAATGATAAGTCATCAATTCAATTCTGACTTTTTGTTTGAAACGCTCTGTCAAGTAGCCGTTTCTTCGTTTCGTTTCCTCACTCTGGGCTAAGAGAGATTCGATGAGATAGATCTCTAGAGCAGTCAGTGGTGGACAGGAATGATCACGCAAGCCTTTATACCACTCATGCAACACTGCTTATTCCGAGATGAGACTCCAAGCGTCGTCCAGATACTCGTTTAATTTTTTTTCTTGACTCATCATCATACATTTATTGTGTTGAATTTGACTGGGATGATCGTTTTGACATCCATAACAATATTTCTTGGTCAATTCCGTAATTGTATTCGCCAGGTGTTTGGCAAAACAGGACACTAAATGTTGTTCTTGTTCTGGCCATCTGGACGTGACTATTACCTCGTCCTCTTTGTCTTGGTCTTGGGGTTCTGTTTTCACGCTATCCTCCCATTCCATGTCCAAAGATTCTCGATCGTTCAATGAGGGATAGGAGTCTTCCATTGTTTTTAATAGTCTAGAAGGACTTCTCTCAAACTGTTGATTTCAATGGTATTATCGAATTCGGCATACAAGATGACGTTGACCGTCTCGGCGAGAGCTTCTGCAAACTGAAGTTCCACACGCAGTTGACCATATTTTATAGGGTGGAAATGTCCCTCGTCGCTGCCTTGGTCTGGAGTGAAATCAAAGGCCCACAAAGTGTAACCTCCTACATAATCTTCGTACGAAATACCGTGACTGGTGTTGGTTCCTAGTTGTCCGGTAGCTTCGTACAGGGACAAGTACGATCTCAAGTAATTTTTCTGGGCAAAGGTAGGTTCGAAGGGTCTGGTACACATGGTCTTCGATCTTGGACACTCTGTAGTGCTTAAACTAGAAAGGATTTTGAACGTGGGCTCCGTTGAGGGCTGCATTACTGACGATGCCAACGATTAAACGTTTGGGTAACTGTCCTTGGAACAGATGATCTTCGATCTTGGATTGGAGTCCAGCAGCAATGGTGAACGTTTTCACTTCTACGCGTCGTATCGGATACTTGGCGGTCGATCTGCTCAATGTGTGACTGACGTCGTTTCCCGCTTTAGGTAACACTTCTACGCGACGCACGTAAAGTCTAGCTTCTTGGATGATAGTTTTGTACTCGTTGGCATGAGCCATCAAATGGAAAGCTACACTGCTGCGATTGAGTCTCAGGCGATTATCCACTCCTTTCAGCAAATACTTGTCTTGCAACCACATGTCCAAATGCAAACGATCCATCAGTTCTAAATTACGACCTTGCAGAATTTTCCTTCGACGGTCGTTAAAGCCCACATTGTGAGGATTGTCATCGACTTCAGGGCTGTGTCATTAAACGTGTCTTCACCTGCGGTGTCAGGTTTCCATACCACGCAAGCATTCAGATGAGTGTTCTTGGCCTCTTTTCCGTACGTCAAGAGATTTTCTAGGTACGCTCGGTAAGGGTAAGTATCCATACTGCTGCTGACCAGTTTGTTATTCAAGTACAAATCCACTTCGCTGAACAAGGAATGCATGAAATTGTTGACGGGAGCTACTCTGGCATCGGCTCCCGGATTGGTGTTGTCGGTTTTGATCACTTTCAGTTTCAGATACAAGTAACTGCTATTCAGATCGATGTAATCTTCGGGTTGTCCTTTGATTTCAAACTCGATGGGAGCTGAATCCGTCAAAGAGGAGACGGGATGAAATTCGACCCATTGGGATTCTTGCATTGTCATCATGGTGGGTGGCATGGCAAACAGATCCAGTTCCGACTTGGAACAAGCGCAAGACTCTCGGTGCATCATTTTCTCTGATTTAATAATCAAAAACGTCTAACTCTCGGACTGTATTTCTTTTCTTAGTCTTTCTAGCTCTAGGGGTGTGAAGTCCTCTGAAGACGTGTTTTCGTCGTCTTTTTCTGCCTTGTCCTTGCTGCGGCGTCAGGGAAGCAGGAATGTCTGACTCGGTATTGCCCAGGGCATTTATAGGAGTTTCTCGCCGGCCCAAAATGTCTTTACCCGTTTGAAGTAAGACATTTTTGCCTGCTTTCAAGAAAGCTTCTTTGGGGTTTTGTTTGTCAATGATGACATTTTGGAGAAATTCTTTGCCGTGCGTCAACGCGGCGTCTTTCAAGGCGTCCAATCCCCGTGTCACCATCGGTTTCAAAACGGGAGCCACTGTACGAAAGGCTGATTTGAGCATATCTCTTAAACCATGTCCTCGTTGTCGAGTGACTCCTTGATACACAGGATACATTACTGACAAAAGGTTAGGGTAATAATTTTCGAAAATGGAGTTTCACTGTAACTTTCCCTTTGGTGAATGGAATATTTTTTCCCAGATCTCCTTTTATAGTAATGTTGACAGTGTCGAAATACGACTTATTGATGGGTAAATAGTGAGGATGTACAAATTCGCGGTGGCAGAATCCACTTTGAAAGGAATGACACGCAGTAACGGTACGGAGGTGTGTCCCACCACGTTGTACTCCGCCACATCAGAGTACACAAAAATCAAATTCAGTCCTTGGTTCATTTCTACAGGGAATCTAAAATATTTCACAAAATCTGAGTTACTGGTCACGGCTGGTATTTCGCTTGCAATCTTGATCAACTTAGGGTCTCCACCCAAAATGTCCTACAATTCAGGACAAAATGTAATGGCCAATACTTTGTCCTCTGAAAATTTGATGAGTAGGCGACGAGATATTTTATGGTAATCGATCGTGACACTTTTTCTGATTTTCTCCAAGACTTTACCAAACACGTTAATGAACCTGTCAGCCATAGTGTTCACCAAATGTTGACCACTAAAATAATAGCCTGAGGAAATTTTCAACCGATAAGTAGTTCGTTTAGTTTTGGGGTCTTGTGATTTCATAGAGTCAGCTACACTGCTATATTCATCCAAGGCTTGTTACACTTGTTCGTCATGAGCTTCTACCGTAAAAGTGTTTTAATTTTCGATGATGTTTTTGATTTGCGTAGGGTGAGTCATTTCCACTAAACCCAATTCCCAATGGGCTTCGTGATCCAATTGGATGGCCTGAGGTAATATGGCCTTGTAACAGCACAAGGTATTATTGGGAAACACCTCCACGGAACTATCACTGGGTAACGTTAAGTAAAATTGGTTTTTCATAATTCCAGAGTTCTAGTGTCCGAGGGGTCACTGGAAGTCAGAGGAGTGTCTAAAAGAGGATTGTTATGATTGGATTGGTGACTGTTGGAAGGGGGACTAACGTTGGACGCAAGACTCCCGTTGTTGTTTCCGTTGGAAGAATATTTCAGAGACGGATTGGGAAGAAGGTAACCAATGCAACTGCTAAGTAAAATAGTCCACAGCTGTTTGTCTCCTTGTTGCAAACTCAAATTGGCAATGGCAGCACCGATGACACAATACACCACAAAGATTTGGCAGAAAAAGACGATTTGCATTTTAGGCACACGTTCTCCACACCACACCAACAGGGGTTGCTTTTGTAGATCTTTCAGAGAAGAACTGGGGGAAGGAGTGTTCACTGTAGTAACTGAGGCTGTGTTGAAGGGCATGATGATCACTTCTTTTTATAGTCGATGAGTTGCGAAGCGTCGATCCAAGAGTTAAAACTGGGAGGATATCCTTTCCAACGCACTCTGACTTCTTTGTCATGTCGTTTTCCCATTTTTCGGGTTCTTCGATCGAGTATGCGTTCGATCTCGTCCACGTCGTCTTCTTTTTTGGTCACACGTTGTAAGTCGGGCAAGTAAAACGTTCCTTTTAACACTTCCCCGTTCATATCTTCCAATTTATAGACGGGAGGATGACGGCCACGCACACGTTCGGTGACACGAAACAATTCGGTAGTCCAGTTGGGTAACTAACCTTTGTCGAAAGTGCGTTTGGTTTTGCCAATGCGTACCCAATCTCCTGATGACAACACTCCACCTTTCTTGGGGACAGGCACTGTTGGGGACGTACCAAACTGGCGCTCGAAGACGGTCACTTCATTATTGGAAGTCACTTCTTGGTGGGGTGGGGGGGCACGTCCAATGCTCCGATGGTAAGATTGATTGTACGATTGGACTAGGTGTGGCAAGACGTCGTTGTACTTGAGAGTGTGTTGATGCGTAAAATATTGCCACATGCGTTCTTTCAAGGTGCGTTGAAAACGTTCCACGATGCTGGCTTTGGTTTCGGGATTCTCGGTGGTGAAAAAATGTATGTCACATTTCTTCAGTTCTTTTTGGAAAGCCTGGTTTAGAAATTCGGTGCATTTGTCGGTTTGCCATCGAAGAGGGTGACGTCCACTTTGTTTCAACACCAGTTGGAAGGCTCGCACTAACTCACTGTTCGATTTGGAAGTCAATGGTACGACCCATGCAAATTTGGAAAAGAAGCCGATGTCACAAAACAAATATTTGTAACCACGATTGTAGGTGGCTAAATGAGAGACATTGGCTAAATCGGCTTGCCATTGATAATCGATGCCCTCCACTCGGGTGCGACTTCTGGAAAATTTTCGTCGAATGGGTTTGTGTAAGGTGTACGTGCTTTGTTCTTGTAACCATCGTTGCACTTGAGGTAAATGAACACTTTTCAGTCGAGTTTTGGCAGCACGATACAATTTCTGAACTCCTCCGTAACTTTCAGGATGGGATGGATCATAGTAAATGCTGGCTAACACCTTCTCCATTTTTTAATAAGTGATCCACTCTTCACTGATGCTCCTCTTTTCTTCGTGTGGTATTCTCTTGGATTGTAATGTTTTACGTGTCCGACGAGCGATAGGTGTCGAGGAGGAAGATGTCTGAACTGGGGTAATCAGTTCTTGTTTCACTTCTGGTTTCCCTTCTTTGTTTTTCTCTTCTGAGGAAGAAGGGGTAGCCATCATCTTTTTAATCCAACCAATTCTGGATGTAGGTGGTGTTGTTAACTTGTGTACTTTTCTGATGGAGTTTTGAAGCTCTTCTTCTTTTACTGTCTTGATCACTGGGACTAGTGGTGGTGGACTTTCTGTCTTAATTACTGGGGCTAGTAGTGGTGGTGGTGGTGGAATTTTCATCAGGGTCTTAAAACCTTTCAGAGTGGGTAGAGCTGTTTCGTCTAAAGCTTTCTGGTGAAAGAGTTGCAGTCGTTGCAACAACTGACCGTACCGTTGCGATTTTTCCGTTTCTGACAAATCGCTGCGATCCATCAAGGATTGCAATTCGTGTTGTAACTGGGACATCTCGGTCAAATGAGGATTGGAAGGTAAATGTGGGGTTCGTTGTTCTTGCCAACGATGGTATTCCATCTATCGTTTGTAAGGGACTAAAGCCAGTTTTCGTCCTTCCATCGGATTTCAAGGATCACGTCTGAGATCTTTTGACTCCAAAGGTCCCTTCTATCTTCTTGGATCCTTTCATCTTCATCCTTCCAGGATGTTTCCCAGTAGGCCTTTCAGCAAGGATCCTCCTATTGTTCCCATTACTCCTTTCTGTAAGGGTCCTCCTATTGTACCCATTACTCCTTTCAGTAACATGGGTAAAAAAGGCAAAATTCCTCCGCGTTGCACCAACATCTTTTTCTTTTGACCAATGGGTATTTTCTTTTGGACCATTTGGCGAAGAACGTGTCGATGTTTGGCTAAGCATTCTTTCTGGCGTTTAGACAAAGGTATTGTGCCTTTCAAGACATTCAGGCAACATTAGCGCACGGTATCGATGACATCTTTGGAGGCAATTTGAATGAGTTTTTTTTTCCCATGGGTGGAGGAGCTTTGGACAGGACGGACAACATGTCCCAATGTTTGGCTAAACGAGGTGGCAGTCCTTTCCTTTTCTTTCCTTTGGGGCAGAAGAGGAATGTCTTTTTTGGGGTGACATCTTTCTTGGTTGGTTCGTTGGTTCCGTGGCACACAGCAAAAAATACACTAACGTCGATGACTTGTCACACGGTCTTTTATCCTTTTTGAGGGGGGAATATCGCTTCGTCATAAAGGTGACGATGTGTTTTCCAAAATCGCCAAAGAATCCTCCTCTTTCATGGCTCCTCTTTTTCTTTGGACGACTGTGTCTTTTCTGGGGGTGACGTCTATGTTTGACTAAGCGTTTTTTCGGATGACGAAACTGTCTTTTTCTTTTTCTTTTTCCTTTCTGGACAGGAGAACGACAATGAGGAGACATCTTTTGGTGCAGAACATACATTGAAGGCCATGGCTCAACATACGTCCTTTTATCTTTTCTTAGGGTTAAAATTAATCCCTTTGAGAAGTACAGTAGCATATCCTCCCCATTGGTTGCTCCTTTTTTCTTTGGATGAGTGTTTCTCTTCTGGGGGTGACGTCGATGTTTAGCTAAGCGTTTCTTAGGATGACGTGATTGTCGTTTTCGTTTTCCTTTGGGCGTTTAGCAGCACCAAATCACTGATCCGTATTGTTTGTCTCAGGTCTTTTTATACTGGAATGCGTCGTCACTGATTGTCTTTACGTCGTATCAACTTGATGACAGGCAACACACGTCGTGGAGGAGTTCGCAACGGACTAAATCGGGACAGTTCTTGCTTGGACAAATCCAGTAAATTCTGTAACACACCCGTTCTCTCTTGGACTTTTATTTTGGGGGCAGGTACTTTGTGAGCAGCGACCACTGCCGCTAAAGAGGAAGAGGGTGTCACCGCTGGAGGAGAAGGTTTTAGAGACGCTCTCTTGTGGGTAGAAGCTGTTTTCTGTGGACTTTTCTTTTTCTTTTTCTGAGGCTGTGACCTGGTCTTGACACCGTTGCTATTTTTCTTTTTCTTCTGGGTATGTTTGGGCGTGGCTTTTTTCCTGGGGACGACTTTGGTCGCATTGGGATCCCATTTTAAAAGGGAACGAATAATGACACCTCCTAGAGAACCGCTTCCTCCAGGTTTCAAAATGATTTGCTTTTTGGTTTGAGTGTCAATTCGAGGATCGGCCAGTTGCGTCAAGGCAACTTTGTTTCTCTCAAAAAAACGTTTGGTTTGATGTGGAATCTGAATGATGCCTTGCAGTAATTGACGTGCTGTCACCGTAAACCATCGTAAGACTTCTTTGAGTAAAGCTTCTAAGACACGAGCACGTATTTGTGGATTTTTTTTATTTTATTTTTTTTTTTTCGCGACTGATGCCGTACAAGGCACAAATCAGTTTGATGGGAAGATGAGACTGAAGGGAAGTCATGTTGACGATGTGTGAGACAGAGTCAAAGTGACCGAGGTTTTTATAGACTTTTTTGGTGATTGTGATTAAGTCGACGACGGGGTCGTGTACAGGACAGGCCCTCCGTCCTGGCACCAGTGGTGAAACAGATGGGTACGAAATCGCAAATAATCGGGAGTGGTGGGTTTTAAATCCACGAGTAAATAAGCGTGTGGGGTTTGAGTGGCATCGTCGTACGCATGAGTCAGCCAAGGCGTTCCTAACTGTTTGGCTAAGACTTGTACTTGCGATTTATCTCTAGGGCTTTTAAACAAGACCAGGTAATGAGCATTGAGACTGATGGTTACGATGGGCTTTACTTTGTTGAAACAAATTTTGGGTGATGTAAATGACACTGGCATTACGATGATGCCCTTTGTGCGTAAACCAGAGCTTAATTTCTTCTTCGTCTTCTCCTAACATATCGTCAAAAATGACCAAATGGGTTTGACTAGGGTCAGACACAATCCCGTCGTCTTCGCTAGGAATGCCCTCCACAAAGACGATGGAATCGCCTTGACTTTCTCGCAGAAGGCTGTACGCCGATTGCCACTCTTTGTAACACCACACGATGCGTTGAGGGGGACGATCTATCAAATGATGTTTATGTTCGATCAAACGTTTGACAAATTCGGTTTTGCCTGAACCGCTCGGTCCGGCAATGAGCATGTTAAAGGGATGGCGAAGATACAAGGCCTCTCAACTAGTCCGATCTACGTGTTCGTCAATGACTTTGACAGTGGAGGAAGAGGGAGCAGAGACAGTAGAGGTAGCCATAGTAGTGTCAGAAATGTCACTTTTGACACGAAGACAGACAAGACAAGAGTTTTTACACTTTTTTTCAGGACACGTTTATTGTCATCTTTAATGTTGAACAACACGAAAGACAAAAATACATAAAAGCCAAATGGTTAAGTACATGAATGAAAGACACAACAAAGCTTTGAGCAGAATGAGTCTCTCGTGTACATTTAAAGGGACCACTTTCATGTTTTTTGGAGTGGTAGGTACTGTTTGTAAAGAGTCCACAAGGAATCGGCTGGTAAACGAAATCCCAAAAGCAAGTCACTAAGACAGACACTACACGTCGACCCCAATTCAATGGACACAGTTCTCGTAATAGACGATCGTAATCCTCTACCTTTTCAACAGTGTCATTGATTTCCTTCCACGGAATCTGTTGTATCACGAATGATAAAGGTCGTGGCATGGTAGTCCGTGTTTATACCCTCTTTGGTGTAAGATAATAAGTGTACTTTTTGAACAGCCTCGATTTTATTTTACTACCGTACCAAAACAGTTTAGTCACTAACTCACACACCACACATCGCACAGAAGTTTCCTCTTGAACTAGAAAGAATTGTTCTTGTAAAGATTTGTTGTAATCCTCTAACTCGTCCCTTCCAATTCGGTGTATTAGAATCACCTTGTAAGTTGAATGAGTGGCATCAAAAAATTTATGAATTTCACGCGATTCATCAATGTCTGACCACTGGAACACTTTCATCAGAATCAGTCCTCTTATAGCATTTAGGTACCAGTGCTTCCAACATCGGTGACGTAACGGATGCAATGGTTCTTTGCGTTTCACTTGTATTTTGACGAACTCACGGTAAATGCGTTCTCTCAATTCCACAGGCAAACCACGAATGTTCTCTTGTAAAGTATCCATAACCCTGTCAGTCAAACACTTCTCCTAGAGCGAAAGTAATGAACGTGGTGAGTCATTTCTGACCACTGCCGTTGAGGGTAACGGTCAAGAATGTCAATAAAATCTTCAAATGGAAATGGTCTAAAGCGGAATAGTAGGAAGAACTCACCCTTGATCCAGAGAAATCGGACTTGTTTGTTGACTTTGTCAATTTCCTCTTGTGAATTTCTCGACACAAAAGTTCTACAGTCACAAATTGAGATTTGGCTCTGGCAAGTCCCTGCCAAATGTCCTTGTAGATCTTCTCTTGCAATTCGATTGGTAATGCTTGAAAATTATTTTCTACATGGGGTTTAAATACTTGTCTAGGGGTTGTCCAATGTTTGACTCCTAGCCCCGTAGCTGGTCTCTTACACGACATGGTATGCCCGCTTCAATGACGAGGTCCCACTAAAGGTAGGTAGTGACAATCTGGAGACCATCGAGCATGTTCCAGGTAAGCGCAATCTTTCTTCCCCCACTCGTGAAGTGACACAGCACAACTGAAGCACTTGACTTTATCCCCTTCGCTCAAGTAGATAAATCCAGCTCTAGCTAATTCTTCGGGGGTAGGTCCTCCCAGATATTTTGGCCATTTTCCTCGAAAGGTCTGGAATCGACTTTCATAGTCGCAGTTTTCTGGCAAACGCACAGGGAACGAATATTCCTCTTTCACAGGTTCATTTCGATGAGGGTACGGTGAAATATGCAGGAGCCTGCTCAGTTTTACATGACATCCGTAGGGTGGTAGCCGCATGGTTTCATAAGGATGACATCCACCATGAAAACCAGTAAAGTGAAAAGGTGTACGATAACGAGTGGCATCGCTTTCGCATCCATCAGGTTTGACACGCACAGCATCACTTTCCATGGTAGGTACAGTCGTGGCAAAATTTCCATGATGTGGTACTGAATCGCTAAGGTCATAGTGTACGGCATCCATGCCATCGCAAGGCAGAGCATCGCACTCGAGCTTGCTCTTGCTTGAAACTTGCTGTTTGAAAGGATTCATCTTTCTCGCTTGGCAATGGTAGTCACAATGAACTATCGGTCTTGAACGTTGTCCTTTTTTATATGCTGGCCAATATCGTCGTGACCGTTCGGTAAAGTGAAGTGATTGGGAAGCCGAACTCACTTCTAGTACACGATTTGATAGACTTTTTTCCAACGGCCGGCTAATGATTTGGTGTGTGGGTAAACGTACAATCTTGTGCGGTTCGTGGGTGGTCACTTTAAATTTTCCATCCTGTCCAGACTGCAAGGCTTCTTTCAAGACGCCAAAGTTCACCAGTCGACTGGTGCGATAATTGACAGTCAATCCTTTCACTTTACACTCCATGTGTACTTCTCCTTGAGGGATACGGTATTCGTAGCCGTAATTTTTGGGACCACCACTTGCAAAACTTAGAATCTTGTTGTCTGGATGCTCGTCCGTCCAGGCTCCTAAACGGTCTCCTTCGATGACAGGGTGAGGTTGACCCAGGCGATCGATGTAGATGCAACTGTTCGTGTCAAAATATAGCACACGATCTCCTAACAGTTCTAAAGATTCGTACAGTTTTAAGCGAGCATGGGCCGTCACGTAAGCCGCAATGATGACATTTCCAAATTCGTCGGCTTCTACAAAGTCCAGTTCTTCTTCGTAATTGACTAAGATCAAGTCCTCACGAAGGACGTCCACGTGTTTCATGTGTTTAGTTTTGTCGTGAATCGTCTGGAAGTAGCGGGAAGGTTCTGTCAAATACTCCGTCTTGGTTAAACACGGTCGTTGTGCCATTTTGCCCCACAAGTAATTTAACATCACTCTGGCAAACGATCGCCTTCCTTCGTTTTTCTCGATGTGGTCTAAAGTGATCCCTTCCTGCTCCCAGTATTTGTCTTTGAATTTTTTGTTGTTTTTTTTTTTGGTCTTCGGGAGTGTGGCAGCAGGAAAGATAGCCGCTGGCTTCTTGTTTCAGTTTCAAAAAGGCATTCACGTAGTCTGCAAAAATGCCATTTTGAGTCTCGTCGCCCTTGTGGTATTTTTCTGTCTTGGGAAAGTGGTAAATTTCGTACACTTCTAACAGTTGGTATTCCGAGTCCAGAGCTTTAAATAATTCCACACTGACCCACGTTCCTGTCAAGGCGCGTTCTTCCTGAGTGTGCTGACAAGGTCGGTCTTGGTTGCATGTTTGGGCACAAGTACGGCACAAGGGAAACATCAGTTTTCCTTGGCAATGGTGAGCTAAAACGGGATGGTACAAGTACGTGGGAGGCAAGACTTTACACTTGATCAATCCTTCGTATTGGCGAATGTTGTCCACGTCGATGTGTTCGGTTAGCAATTGTGGGTGCCCTGCGGGAAAGTGACAATATTTGCACACGTACGGATACAGAGAACACACGTCCAAGTATTTGATCTCTTCTCCTTTCTTCTCGTCGGCTTGGTACAGCAAACAGGTGGCATTCGTCCGTCCTCCGTACAAACTGTCCCTTGGGTTCAGTGGGTCCACCAGCTTGTAACCTTCCACGATGCGTTTAAACTCGGGATCGGTTTTCAATCGCTAATCGTACTCGTGTTCCCACATTTCTACCACTTGGTATCCTTGCTCTTCTAACTTCAAGCGTCGCTGACAAGTGGCCTGGTACAAGTCTTCCATGGTCCGTTGTAAAAACTGATTTTTAGTGTTACGTTGAGGGTAGCAGATAGAACATCCGTGAAATAATCACCCGTTAAACTCGTACACGATCTTGGGGTTTTCTAAGTTCCTGCCATCCACTGAATACCTTCCGATGGTCTTTTCGCCTCTTCCGTTGCGAGCATGTTGGATCCATTTGTCTTCCTTGTCACACAAGTAATGTAGCCAGCGTTGGGCTTTGACCGAGTACTGACGTTTGACAAAATTGGTTGTTTGAGGACTGATGACAGCCAGGGTGTTTTCGGCCATGAATCGTTGGCGGTACACTAAGGAACACGCTTTGGCAATGGTGCAGGCTTCTTTCAAAAGATCGATCCCTCCGTGTTCCATGAACAGTTCTCGAAATTTTCCACAGCAACGTCGGAACGACAATATTTTAACATTTCTTCCTGAAAGTCGAAGGGGTCCGAGGCTTGAGTCTGGTACCAAGCGTAGAAAGCTTCTCGTTGTTCGGTACGCGTGTTGTCGGGGTCGTAGTAGTGAGCCTCAGGCAAATGGGGCGAGTTGATTGGCTTCGGTATTGAAAAAGTGCGGAAAATAGCCTTTGGCCATTTCTGTCATTCCAAACGTTTTAATGCATGCGACTCAAAGGCATGGCCAAGTAACTCATCGAATCTTTAAACTGCACTTGACCCACTTGCATGGAAATGATTTTTACTCCGTTCAAAGTCACTTTCGGACGTTCGGTACTTTGTTCCGTATAGTATTTGAGAAGAAGCTGTCCATCGTATCCCGAGAAACTGAGCCATCACCGAGGCATGGCGATGACAATCTCCGTAACGTTCGAGGTACTCTTGACTCCACGTCTCGTCGATAGGGTTTAAGATCCATTGGGCGAAATAGGTCAGCGTGTTTGGTCCCCGAAAGATTTTTTCACGTCCTCCAGGAATCTTGCTACAGTGAGGGCAGTGAGTAAAGATAGGCTCTTGGATGCACTTCTCACACCCTCGGTGAGCCACGCAGAAATTAGGAATGTGAATGCCAGTCTCTTGCATATATTCGAAATCGAAAAAGATGAAATGGCCTTTCTTCTGGTCATTATCTTCTTCTTCTTCATATTTGGATTGGTATTTTTGAATGTAGCATTGGTGTTCCAAGTCCACGATTTGGCAACAAATGTGACATCGTTTCTTTCCTGAACAGACGTGCGCCTTGGCATTATTGGTACGTATGCCTTGTCCACAAGTAGGGCACAATCTCAGGAGCTGACAAGCACATTTCTGCTGTGAACCTTGCGTCTTTAGATGTTATTGGTAACACGTTGTACTGACAAACGTGCGCTGACAAGCTGGGCAATGCACTCGTTCTTGTCCTTGGTCTAGACAGGGCTTAGAGGCTAAACATCCCTCACATTTCGATCCGCAATGCTTGTGTTGCTCTCGATTGTTATAGCCATAGTCACATTTCTCACAGTAATAACCGTATGCCAGAAATGCAGTGATACTGGTAATGGCATCGAAATGTTCATCGTGATGATAGACGTGAATGTAGTTTCCGTCTTTGAAATTTTTACCTCGAAACAACAGCGGTCCGCGCACTTCTTGAGGGTGCACTTTCAAGGTGTAGCGTGGAGCCAAGACGCCTTGCAGTTTTTGCATTTCAGGAATGCCGCAGGGTGTGTCTTTGGATATCCCCGCTTGCTGTAACAGGAGTTCTGCTTCTCTTCGTTGTTTGGCTCGGTCCGATTGTCGAATAGTTTTCCAGGCTCTTTTCCATTCTGCCGTGTCGTTCTTGTCGGCATATGTTCGTCCCACCACGATGGCACGGGCTAAACACATCTTGTCTTGAGTGTTGTTAATTTGGACGAGGCTCTTTTTGGTGTTGCGAAGGTTGCCTACCAAGAACACTTTTCTGCCATGTCCTGTCCCTTGGGGAAGAGACACGTGGGTCATGAACAGTGTTACTTTTCCGTCGATGATGTGAAACTTGTCGTTGGATTGTTGTACGTGTTGAATCTTGTCCATGACTTGTGAAGGTGTCAATTCTGCCGGGCTGCTAAACTCGATTCAAACGGGTGACTTCAAACTGTCGTGATGAATGGAAAGTCGCAAGCGATCGTCTTCTTTGGCTTGACATTGCTGTTTTAGTGTGGTTAACAAAGAATCCCACACATCGGTGATGAACCCTTCTGCTCTCTCTAACGGTACGTCGGACTTGAAATCTTTAAATTTCACCACGTACGTGTAGGCCGTAGTTCTAAATTTTCTGGAGGAGCGTTTGTCGGTCTCTCGAATGTGGTAGTACTTTTCAGGGTTTACTGGTGGTGATGAACTTTGACTGGGTGTCGACTCTCTGGGCCTAGATTCTGGTTCACTCATCTCATCTTCGAAATCGCTGGCATGAATTTGAGCCAAGACTTCAGCTACTGTGCTAGGCGATAAATCACGTTTCTGCCTCTTACTTTCTTCTCCTTTCTTTACGAAATGATGCGATCGTTTTATCTTGACTGCAAAACGTCAAATGACTACATTTGAAACGCCATGGACCCCTATATATCCATGTCTGACTCAGTGTATATAAAGGGCTGGCACCTTCCCTCTCAGTATTCATTTCGCTCTCAAGCCGACAAGCACGATGGAAGAACCCACACAAATTGAACTTCTTATCAGAGATTTCTGAGGTGTCATACGAAAAGTTTCTTCAGACAAGCCGACGGACTACTCTCCCTCCTTTCGAGATAAAAGTCAGGATACTTGCTATATCTGTCAGAAGAAAGGGCCTTGGGTGACAGAATGTCCAGACCGTCAAAAAAGCAAAACCAGTGTCAAAAGAGACAAAAGTCAGGATACCTGTTATTATTGTAAAGAGAAAGGACATTGGTCTTCAGAGTGTCCTAAGATAGAACAGGAGCAGAAGCAGGAGGAGGAAGAAGAAGAAGTGCCCTCAGCAAAGGAAGAACCCCGACACGTTCAGAAAGAGAAGACAGACAAGAAAAGAAGACGAGAATAGAGTCAGGAAGAAGAGGAGGAAAAACTTGTGAAAGTGAAGAAAATCAGAAAACAGAGAGAGTGAAAGAAGAAAAAAGACACAGAAGAAGTCTATTAACTTTTTAGAATGTGTTGTGTTGTGTTATGTTGTGACATTGAATTGCAAATATTTGTACCAGAATAGACCAGACTGAAAAAGAAACGTAAGTGTCTCTTGGTTTTGATTGCCTAGAATAATAAGGATCTACACTCACGCACTCACAACACGTACATCATAGGGTTAAACAAGGGATTTTGAGTTTTAATTGATTTTGGCAAAATGAATATTATCTCTTTTCGAAAGAAGTGAGTGGCCCTGAAAAGGGCCTTTGGGTGTTTGTTTTTTTTTTAAAAAACAAACAAACTCAGGAACGAGAAGCAATCAGCTTTAACTGTCTTAAGCCTCTGCCACGGCCAAAGCCTACTTGTGGACTTGCTCCTGTCAATGATTGGGTAGAAATCACTAGAGGTGGTATCTCAGGTGTAGTAACAGGGTTGGACTGTTTGGCTCGAGAAAGTCTTTTTCTCTTGAGTCGTAATAAAGAAGTCTAATACATTTGTTTCAGACTTCTTAACTCGGCCAAAATGCCCAAGAGTACCGTTACCGTTTGAGGTTCACTGTTCTCCTTCTTTCCTAGACCTTGTGTCTTCTCTACTGCTTCTTCTTCTTGTTGTAGTTTCCTTCTGGCCTCTTCTCGTAGTTTCCTTCTGGCCTCTTCTCGCTGTTGCTGTTCAAGGAGAAATGCTTGTTCTGCCTCTTTCTGCTGCTGTAAAAATTTCTCCAATTCTTCTTTCTGTCTTTGTTTAAAATCCTCGACGTGTGGTAAAGAAGGAGAAGGTGGCGAAGGTACTGGTACCGGAACAAATTCTTGCGAAGAGAGAAAATCTACTTAATCCCAATTGAAATCGGTCTCTTCGGGAAGTAGCGCTGTTAACTTTGGTAGCCACTGCTATGCCATCGCTTTTTGTCTCCACAGCCGGTGCACCCCAATTCATCGTCTTCTTAGTTTCAGTCATGTTTCACAAAACAACGTCGCATCGATTAACTGCGCACAGACGCTAGTGCACCTATATAGGGAATATGACGTCACAGGTTGGAAGACAGACTCCGCGAAGTGACTGAATTTTGTAACGCGTGTTGGGATTGGTGAACAATTTCAATCCGTTTCAATGGGGTCTTCCACTATAAATAAACGCGGTTCACTTCATTCCCTTCACCTGTTCTCGTCACAAAGATGTGGACCAACGTAGAATCGTCTGTCCTCCTATCGTCGATGCTGTTCAACCCGGACTATCCCATGTATGTCAGATCATCATGGGCCATTACCCGATCACTGATACAGCCCTTTGGAAACGAAGGATCTATGTGGAAAGACAAGGCTGTCTGAACCGAGTCCTGATTTATGGACCAGAGGTTAGACAAAGTTTGAGGAAGAGAAGAAGACCTATACGATGCCCTCTACGTTAACGGAATGGTGCTAACATAAAACCCAAAGGCCCTTTTCAGGGCCACTCCACTCCCTCGAAAAGATATTTATTTTCACTTTGTCTATATATGTGTTATCTATGTGTTGTCTATGTCTCTGTCTCTCTATTGTATTTGTCCCTCCCTAGAGTAGCTGCGCGTATTTAGGTCAGCCACTTGCTACATTGTTGCAAGTGACCAGTACCGTGACGTCATGCCACCTGTGCCATTCCTCTTGTCCCTGTACAAAATTCCCATTGAGGCTATAGTATCCCAGGGTGTGCTTTTGAGGCTATAAATGTTGAGGCTATAGTATCACGGGGGTCTGTAATGCTAATTCCCATTGAGTCTATAGTATCCCACTACACTACTACAATGTCGTCAAATTGAGAATAAGCTATCTTTTCATATAAGCCTATATCAAAACTTCAGATATGAATATGAAAAAAACATGTCTGCTTTTTTTCAAACATTTAATACACTCACAAGAAAGAAGTAGTTGATAGACTCGGCATTGTTAAATATCAATGCCATACACATACACATGTATACTCACCTAACCCTGTAATCAAAACCACACTGACAATATACATCAAGTTTCTGTCTCTAAAAATCCACTAGACAGCAAAAATATATGCTTAATTTGATGCAGTCTTTACTGCTCTCAATAGTTAAATAGGGGGTTTGAAGGTAATGTATCTGTCATTAAGTACTGTTGTCCCAACTTCCCTGCTGCATTCTCTGGTCAGAACTGAGTTGTTCATGATGACCATAACGTTAGCATTTTCAGAACTGGATCTGATGTAGTTGACACAAGATACGCTTGTCTCTATACAAAATGAACACATACATCTACAGTCAAACCCACTTATCTCGACCTCGGTTATCTCGAGAACCCGCTTATGTCGGGCGTTTTGGCCCAATCGCGAAAAAAATCCCGAAAAAATCCTTCTTTGTTATGCTATTTTTTCCCCGCTTATCTCGACCCCTGTTAAGTCGATGACCCTGTTATGTCGGGCATAAGTTTCGGTCTGAAGTAACATGTGGACCCGCTTAATTCGACGAAATGCAACTTTTAACGTCCATCTCAGAGAAATTTTACAAGAAATGATCCGGCGTTTCCGCTACTACCGGTATCTCGTACCAGGAATGATAGAAAAAGTCGCTAGAAGACCAGATTTTACCGGTACAAATGCTAATCAACCAATCTCATCTATGCATAGTTTATCACTTGCATAGAGTGGAGAAGATCATCTTGTAAACAGTACTTTAGAATAAGGAAACTGAATGAATGTGTTTCTGACCTTTACATAAGCTGCGTTCAACACCACGACACTATAGTTCATCCCACACAGAATCGCAGATTTGGTCTTATCTGTAACTCGGAAAATTATCAGGTTAAATACCTAATTTGTTTTACACATCATTTAAAACAAATTCGGTAATAGTTACAGTGTTTCCATGCTTGGTACTAGTGGTAAGCCTTCAACGTCATCATGGCTAGATCACGTGACTGAATAAGCTATAAACAGAAACCCGCAAATTTCTAAACTAAGCTGCTCCCTCCCCATGGTTATTGATTTATTTTGAACAAGAGTAAATAAAAGCACTAACAGTATTGTAAAAAAAATCCACAGCGCCCATTTTTTTAAAAATTATCGATCGCAGTACCACATATTCATCACGAACGGAATGAAGCAGAAAGCGACTAATAGGATTAAAATCTGAAACATAAAGAGAAGTGCTTTCATATGTATTGTTTTTGTCTTGAATATCAAAGTCTTGAAATCCATCAAAGAGACCAACCAACCCTCCTTCTGGTGCTGTGTTCTTGCCGACGGTCATTGATCAAAGTCGGGTGGGATATGGGACTATAACTGTATGAATGGATTAAGTTTGGCTTCATACAGAATTTGATGTTGGGACAGTTATAGAGTTAACTTTAAAGGCTTCAAACACATTTGACAGCTTCTCGGTACAAGAATACCGACAGCCCCGTCTTTTTCTGGTACAGAAGCAAATTGTATCGGTAAAAACCGGCATATACTGGTGTAAAGGATCCTGTGAAGATGAAAAACATAAAAAGTACATTTAAAAAAAAAAAAAATTGATTTTCACACACAGTATTTGGTCAGTCAAATTTTGCTGCTAGTCACAAGTCAACTCTAACGAAAGAAAATACTTTTTTGAAAAACAAAGTACAGTTCTACATGTCCATGTACTTCAGTTGGTCTAGATTTTGGATAGCGTGAGAAAATCATTGTCTTGCTGAGGCTACCAAAGGGATGAGGCTATTCAGAGGGAAATAAAACAACTTTAGACCACTGACATTGTTGTAGCACAGTAGTCTGACGTTTCATCAATAAAGTATGACAAAATTTCTGACAACATGAAATCACCTTATCGGTATTATCAATGAACACTAATACCGATAAGGTGATTTCATGTTGTCAGAAATTTCGTCATACTTTATTGATAAAACGTCAGACTCCTGTGGTTGTAGTAACTTATTCTTGTAAAAATGTGTGACTTGTTAGATAATCTCATTTACAAGACATCCAATCTTTTTTCTGCAACCATGCATGACTGAATTTATATTTTCATTGTGCATTAGAAATGCCATTTGTTTTTCGAAACTAAACTGCTCATTTGTGGTACTTCAGATGCATAATCATTGTTCTGCAGTAGATTTATCAACTAAACCCTGACATCTCGGGACCCGGTTATGTCGACAATTTTTTGACACCCCCGACGTAATCGAGATAACCGGGTTTGACTGTATCACGTTTAGGATTGACCATTTCATTTGGAGAAGGGGAAACATAATATTTTCTAGTTTAATGGGTAGCTTTCTAATAGTGCATGCATAACTGATAGGTAAGTAATAATCAAATATATGAGACCCAGTGGTCTTTACAGGTAATATGGCAGTAATAAATGCATCTGTCCAGTTCTGTCATGCTATCCTTAATCTAATTAGCTTTAAATATCACTAAAACTGTTCTTGACAGTAAAAGTAACAAGACTTTCGACACTCAGGATTAAAAGTGATTTACACCAACAGCTGGTTAATGTTATGCCTTCACTTGGGTTTAAGTTCTAGGAGGAAAATACTCTCATGGCAATCTTGTCTCCTCTTCACAACTGTACTGATGTCTTGTAATTAATAAATAATATAGATCACCTTCTGGAGCTATTCTTCAATAACAAATAAAATGAAATGGTGACAGTGGTAAAACACAAAACTGAAATTTTACTCATAGTTGAAAATGGCTTCATTTTAATTTACAAATCTGGACAAATATGACTTTTCAAGGTCTAGCTGAATTTGGTAAAGGTGGTTTCATTGCTTTGAATGCTTTTGTCAAGCATCTGGACTTAGTTTTAAAGAGGAAGAAATTCCAGTGAATACCTTGATTTACTCAGTGGAAGTGAGGCTGATGATATTTTGTCTTCATTCAACCTGACTGAGGAAGATCAAAAGAAGTGGAAGCCTGTGACAGATAAATTCGTCTGATATTTCATTCCAAAAAGTAATACACTTTTTAAAATGGCAAAATTTAATAAGAAAAAAAAAAAACAGGAAGAGGGAGAAACTGTGGACAGTTTAATGTCACAGTCCTTCAATTGTTAGCAGATAATTGTAATTTTTGGACACTACATAATGGAAACACTAAAATGTGTAACAAATATATGACAATTTCTCAATACGGCAAGTCAACTTGGTAACTTCAGTTCAAATTTGGCAGACAATTCAAAATAGTTACGTGAACTTTTCAAACATAAAAACACGTGGACTTGGGGTCCAGATCAAGGAAAAGGTTTGACAGATATCAAGCAAGACATGATATCTTCACCATCTTTTGCACATTATGATCCAAATAGAGAAATAGTTGTATCAGCAGATGCATCTTCACTTGGACCAGGTTAGGGCAGAAGCATAGTAGCATTCTGAGACTGGTGGTGTTCTCATCATGAGGCATGTCAGAAACTGAGCAATGCTACACTCAAATAGATCAAGAGGCTCTTGCTTTCAATTGGGCGTGTGAATGCTTCAACAGCTATTTATTAACTTGGTCACACGTTAAACCTGAAACAGACCATAACCCATTACTGCCACTAATGAGCACAAAAACCTTTGGAGATTTACCTGCTAGAATTCAATTCAATGTGTTTGATGAGATTCAACTTTTCTGTTGTTCACTGCTAGCAAAAAATCTATTAACTGCTTATGTTCTATCCCGAGCACCTTTAAGGTATCACTCTGAGAGTGACAAAGAACTACAGGCTCAGAATAATGCATATGTTAATTTCATAGTGAGTACTTTGCCCAAATAAAATATTTGAACAAATCAAGTCTGAATATTGAAATGATTCAATTTGCAATCAATTTATACAACTCTGTGAACAGTGTTAGCCAGAAAAATCAGCCATCAATGAAAAATTGAAATCATACTGGTCAGATAGAGGTGAATTTACAGTACAAAATGGTCTCCTAATGAAACGTACAGGCTTAGTCATACCAAAATCACTTGGAAAAGAAACCCTAGAGAGAATTCAAAATGGTCACCAAAGCATAGTAAAATGTGAAGAATGCACCAATGTCACTTTGGTGGAAAGGACTAAACACTCAGCTAGAACACGTGGTAAAATCTTGCCAAAATTGCCTCAAAAACTCACGAGATCATGCTAACCAATGCTACCAAATGAATGTCCAAGTCAGCCATGGCAAAGAGCTGCATGACAGACAGACTTGTTTGAACTGAATCGTCAGACATTTCTCTTGGTGATTGGTTATTTTTCACAATACACTGAAATTGCAAAATTACAAGGTACAGGTTCAAAAGCAATCATCAGTCATATCAACTCAATCTTGGTGCAACACATTATACCAAAAGTATTAATTTCAGATAATGGTCCACAATACACATCCACAATACTCAAAGAATTTGTGCAATATTATGGATTCAGACATATTACCAGTAGTCCAAAATATCCACAGAGTAATGGTCTTGCTAATGGAGCTGTTCAAACAATTAGCACATATTTAAAATTGGCAAAGATTCTTACATTGCTCTTTTGACATACTGTGCAACACCCTTTCCCAAAGGATACAGCCCTGCTGAATTACTGATGGGAAGAATATTACAAACTACTTTGCCAATGGCATCAGAAAACGTACAGCTAGATTTATGGAAATTGAAGAAATCGAATCAAACTCAAAAGAAAAATTATGATCAATGACATCGCACCCCAAATATGAAAAAACTTCAAGCAGGGAAAAAGGTACAAATCAAAAAACATTTTTCTTCAGGCATTCCTAAATCTGAGGCTTCTATACCTCGTTCATACACAAGGGAGAGATATGGCGTAATAGGAGAAATTTACAATCCCCATGCCTACCACATTATCAGAACCTGTCAGAGTGAATGTTTCAAACCCTGATATTTTGACTAACTTGGATGAAAGTAAAGCAGTATAAATTAGTCAAAATGAATAGTTCGCATGTTCAGAAAGATTATTAAAACCACTTGAACCACTACACTTGTAAAAATGAAGCTGACAACAGAAAAGCAGTCACCAGATTGTATTTCATTTATAACCTTCATATACTCAGGAGGGTAGAGGTAGTGTTAGCTTTAATTTAATTAGCTTTAAATATCACTAAAACTGTTCTTGACAGTAAAGGTAATCAGATATTCCACACAGGATTAGAACTGATTTACACCAACAGCTGGTTGATGTTGTGCTTTCATTAGGGTTTAAGTTCTAGGAGGAAAATACTCTCATGGCAATCTTGTCTCCTCTTCACAACTGTACTGATGTCTTGTAATTAATAATTAGTATATATTGCCTTCTGGAGTTGCTCTTAAATAAAAAAATTACAAAATCAACTGTGCAAACATGAGCATGTGCTTATTATAGTCTTTTGATCAATCAATTTCATGGCCAAAATCATCTTGAAAATCGTAGTTCAGTTAATAGTTAGTATTTTAATAAGATTAAGATAACAAACAATAAAATAATGAGAACTAATCTGAATGTTCAATTCAACACGTCAAGTATGCTACATATAGTTGAAGTGAGTGATTAATGTCAATATGATGTTTGCAGTATGTGTAAAGAATGAAATGCTTCCCGTTGCCATGGTGCTTGACAAAGTAACTCTGTTCACCTGGACTTTTTAAAAATATCAAGAAATATTGGGTTATTTTGTTGCTGAAAAATATTTGTGGTTAAAATTCCTGTAAATCATGCTTTTTGAGTGTTGGGGGGGGGGTAGGGAGTCCAAAATCATGCTTTTCGTGTGACACGGCATGTTATGGCAGGTATCATATGGTAAATTTGAATGGAGTAGCTTTATTCGACAAGCTCACGAAAGAAGTTCTTAAAGGTGCCAAAAAATTAAAAGTTGCCTGTTGCGGATATTATCTTTTTTTTTTTTCAAATTAGGGCCATGGCTTCTGATATTTTATTTTAAATGTATAATTTTGTGACACAATGTCTATGGTACAGACCCTGTGGCAACTGTTACAGAACTTGTAACAAGTTCAGGAAATAAGCATTCACAACTCTTTTGTCGTTTGTTATGCAATGATAGAATTTCTAAACAAGTGGGAAAACAATGACCAAACAAACATAGTTGGTGACACCTCTGTTGACTGACAAAGAAATATGTGTACACTTGACCTATTTTTGAAGCCTTCATAGTACATTATGCACTCAAACTAATGTAACTGTGTTAGTATCCTTGAAATGCAAAATAATGCTATCATTAAAATTTTTTGACAATATATATATATATATATATATATATATATATATATATATATATATGCAACATACATTACAAATAACATGGCTTTTAAAGTGTTGGTATAAAGCAATTTGATAAACCAATAATAATGGTACATCAAATTGTGATCCGCTCATGGTCCAATAATACTTTTATAAAAACATTCTTGCAATGGCACCTTGCAACTGTGTGCTGTCCACTCATTAATGACGTATGAAAATAATAATTTCTAAATGATTTTAATATGATGCACAATTTTATTGCAATCCTTTCTGCTTTCCGTTCCCCCTCCCCTCTCATGCATAATGGACAAAATACACAGAAATCTGGAGTAAGGGAGATAAATAATTTGAGCTGATGAAAACCTTGAAATTGAACTTACACCAAGTAACCTACAAGAATATGATTCGTCACTGCGGTATGTGTGCACTTTCCTTTGGAATGATCTACAGTGTTTATATAATCAATGATACAAAGTTGCAAACCCTGTCGAAAATATACAGTAAATTTCTTGGTTACATGGTACACATACTATGATGTATTTAATGTTTTGTTGTTGTTGTTTCTTAAACCGCTTATAATATTCTAAAAATCGATTATTATAAATTAAATTTGAAAATGTCCAAAGACCACGCTCACCCCTCTCTGTAGACCATCATAGCAAGATACAGGCCAAAGTCTATGAAAGACAATGTAAAAGATTTTCGCTTGTCTCATCTCAGGATGTCTTTGGACTTATGAATGATGGTAAAAGTGAAGTCAAACCGACCAAAGGATGAGATAGAGAGAGAGAGAGAGAGAGAGAGAGAGACAGGTTTATGGTTGGTACTACTGTTATTAAAGCAGAATAATGACTTAGATCAACTGTAAATATATTAAAATATTTTAATTGCCTCTTGTTGGTTCATCATTTTGCTTAGTTTCTATTCCACACTAATTTCCATGTCCAAGTACGTGAATGGCTGTGTGTTCATGTGAATGTCTGAGCTAATCATGTGTTTGTAGTGCTCTACTTTCTTGATTAAAACCATCTTTCATGTTTAAATAATAAGTGTGTCTTATAATGATTTAATCAAAATGAATAAAAATAGCAACTAAAAAAAAGAAAACAATCAACAAACGTGATTGTAAAATAGCAACAAAAGACACAGAGCTACATTTTGTAGGCAGTTTCACACGGAAGGAATGTGAGGAGTTCATTCACTCGGTCAATACACAGTTGCCCATAGTCAATCTTAAATGCCATTCAAATGGCAAATATATCTTTTTGCATGCAATATAAATAAAATATATGTACAATATGTACACAGTGATATGCCATGCATATAAATTTTCATTAAAAGAAAACTCGGCAAGCCTCATTTCCTTTCAACGAACATTGATACATCTCATGGTATATCACTGATACAGCGTACAAACTATATACTGTATATATTTTTTTTAAACTTTCAAGTCAAATATGGCAGCTATCAAACAATATTTTTAAGATACCTTTGCATAAATAGTTTCATTATATATATATATATATATACATACACACATACACACACACACACACACACACACACACATCTTTTAATTTCAAAGTCATGTGAATATCAGAAGTTCAGAAAACTGACTGTTAACTTATCTCTCATGATCAAATATCAATATAGCATTTCAGAATAAATAAAATGTTTGAGGCAGTATACTTGAAAGAGGAAAAGTTTGCTGGAGAGAAGTATTTCTAAATTATTTATCCAAAATATTTACAATTACATATCTGCAAGTAACTGAGTTACAGTTCAATGAGTGAAGGAAGATACAAACAAAAATGGAAAGCATTTTGTAAGAAGTTGGTGTATATGGTTGCTAGGTCAGTTCATCTTTGACAAAATGTTAAAAGCTGTTTGATTCCTAATTAAAAAGTTTTTATTCAATATTTTATTATAGAAAAATGCGTATCTAACACAAAAGCTGATGAAAAAGACCAAACATATACTTACCACTTTCACGTTTATTTACATTCTGAGAACTAGAAGCAAATATTAGATAAACATAATGTTACTAATTATGTCATGACACTTCTTTATTAATGATAAGTGTGCACACACACACACATATATACATTAAATATAACATGGCTTTTAAACTGTTATTATAAAGCATATATCACTCAAATATAAGGTAAATCAATAGATTATAAATACATGCAAATCTTATATTAATGCAAAACCTTACAAGAGAGGTTCCAGTAAATACCAATCTAGAACTACTTCTTGCCCCTTGCTAAAATGATACCACTAAGGCCCTTCTAGGATACACTATACCTATATATCAATCGTTGAAAAATAGGAATATACATAAAGCAAAGCTGGCACAAAAATGTACCAAAGAAACAAGTTTATATGTGAATATCCATCAATATGAATTTTATATGTCACATTCTTACGTTAAATAAGGTTTGCTTACTCATACTAACACATGCTCTACACTTTTAATATCAAGTCTACCACAGGCCATACATGCTATGAAATTGGCGCTAAAAATCACATCTACAATTCATTATTATTGCCAACAATTGCACTTCTTTACTATGCAGTAATTGTGCTGCAATGTTGTTGGGACCTACATGAAAAATGTACTTCTTGCGAATGTTAAGGACAATGTAGAAAACAAAATATTTTCTTTAGTCTCTAGATTTGGACAGAAGGCCACTTTAAATTTATAATTTTAAAGTTTTCTACAATAAATGACCAATAGGCTATTTGTCATGCTTGAATTTATATATATACATTGTGGAAAATACAACTGTGCTCTCTAATCCTTTTCATGTTACATTGCTTTGCATTAACATGACAAAAATCTTTCAGCAAGTAGTTGCTTATAGAATACTTGACCATCCCCATTCTAAAAGCAATGTCTTGATTCAATTTCATGCTGATATCTCAAGTAGTTCATGAAACAGTGACCGCAAAAAAATGACAGGTGTGTAAAATCTGTTATACAAATCATGACAATTCTTGAAATTATTATTAGGCAGACTCCAGTTTTTAAGAGGCACAATATCTAGTTATAATACAAAAGCATAGCAAGTTTTATGGGGATATCTCAAACAGCTCACGAGACACCAGTTACCAGAGAAAAGTGTGACAAGTGTAGAAAAGCTGTGATAAAAATGAGGACAATTCTTAAAAAGGTCATAAGAGAGACTCCAGTTTTTAAGGAGCACAATATCTAGTTATGATATAAATGCATACCAAGTTTCATGAAAGACATTTCAAATGTTCCAGAGATATCACGTAAATAAGAGTGTGACAGAAACAATCCCAAAGCCAAAGCTCTGCAGTAAGTCATGTGACCTTGACCTCAAGACAAGCTGTCCAAGTGAGCCTGAGATTGTTCCTGACTGACATCTTCCCAAGCACAAGAGCAGTTGGACAAGAAATCTTGGTCAGAAGAATGTATTCTGTAGAAATTTCTTCCAATACTGTTGACTGCACATGCTACGATGCTATGGAAACAATTGTTTCAAGGTTTCTTATGCTGGCAAATCAGGATTATTCGTCCAATACTAAAAGACCTCTCTACTTGGACCCTTCATGTCAAAGTTGATCAAAATCTGTTTAAATATATTTTTAGATGATGTAAATATTTGTCTACCATATAAACTGCAACCACATTTGACAGGAAAACATTATATGTATTAATCTGAAAAATGTTCAAGCAATGACACTTTCTGTCAAAACTGATCTCTGTCCGTTAGCACCTGAATTTTCTGTTTTCTATTTCTAGTAACAGCAATTATATTTCATGGCAGATTAGCATCATTTGCAAAAATTTAAAAGCCCTCTATACTAGAATATTTTCTGTCAAATTTGGTCAAATTCTGCTGAGCGATGTTTACAAAAAAGTACTTTAAAGGTTTCCCAGTTTTAATAGTAACAGCCATATTTATTATGCAGCTGTACACCCTTTATACAATTGCTTTCTGATCAGATTATGCTGAAGTTTTCCTAAGAAGAAGTCGTTTAAAATTTTATTTTACATAACTGCAGCAATATTTGATGATGGACTTGTTTATGTGAGGATTTTTGGGGGTTACATTTGGTAAACTCTGTTCATTTTTTTCCAAAGCTGTTAAAATGTTTTTGTTTTTTTTTCTATATTGAGCAACAGTGGCCATATCTGATTGGTGAATCAGCATGTATGTACAAAATTGTGAGCACTCAGTTCAAGGATGCCTCTTGCAAACTGTATCACATTTAGCTGAATGGTTTTTGTGAAGAAGTTGTTGTAAGATTTTTTTATTTTCAGTGAAGGTGGATCAGCATCAGTTGTGCAAATTAAAAACCCTTTTAGCCAATAAATCAGGGGTCAAGCTAGACTAATTTTAGGAAGAAGTGACTTCTCTTTTTGGGAAAACAAGGAGAAGTGAAAGCTAAACAGAGAGAAGTGGAAGCAAAGCATGATACGCAATATATATATATATATATATATATATATATATATATATATATACACACTAGTGCATGTTGATTCTCTTATTAGAATTATGCTCACTATTTCTCAGCATGCATATCTGCATTTAACACTGATTTTTTAAAGCAATATTTTATTTTGAAGGAGAAATTTTCCAAATTGTACATATATTATCAACCCATTTTTTGCGCGTATAAAATTTATGAAATTCATATGCAATGTAATTTGGCCACATGACTTAAGAGCACTGTAGAAGCTATACACTTTAATGAATTTTAACTGATAAGAGTAACTTAGATTACAGTATTGTAATTGCAAATTAGTAAAAACGCTTAATCAACTACCCTTAAACACGACTTTTTTATTACTTTATGAAAGCTCACTATCAAATGGCAGTTGAAAAAAAAATGTAAACTTGTTTGAAACAACCCCTGTAACGTGTACATAGTCAATGCACACATGTCTTCATACCATTTTGTTCGTTTCAATTTCTTTGTTGCCAATGCAACAGTACCTCAACAATTTATAGGTAACACAAGTAAGCATTAAAGTCGGTATATAAATGAACATAAATCTTCTTTCCAACAGAATTGAAATAGCCAACATTGGAGTGCATCTATTTTTAGAAAGAGGGGCTTTCTTAATGTAACCACTCACATTCTAGCTTCCTTACAATAGTCCATTGATAGGATTGCAAAATTATGGTTTTATTTGTTGTCTATGTCCGTGTAGCAACATCAGGTACTGGTTAAATAGTATTTGATTCACAGTTTTCTTCCTCCCATATTTTTACATACATTAGTGAAAAGAACTTTGACCTTACAGTGCTTTCAAATTCCATGACAGCATTGTCCCATACGCTGGATCGTACATAACTGCATTATAATGTTAAAGCTTGAATAGCATAATATTTAGATTCTGCTTTCTGAGTTGAATATTTTCCTTTGATATATTGGCCCAATTGTTTACTAAAACAGACAATCTAACAAAGTTGTACTGCCATTATTTCCCCCTGACAGGTTCACTTATTTTCACTTATGGTGTCAATCTGATTTTATGAAGAAAATAATGCACACATGGCAGTAAAAATCTTCAGGTCACTGATTGTGTTCTTATAACACAAACTGCTATTTACATGCTGTTGTTTAAGTTTCTAAACACAAATTTGTATGTTTTTAGCATCAAATGATAACATGCAGAAATTGGCCAGTGATAGTTGCAATAAGCAGAGACATATCCAACAAATTTCTGCTATAACTTACTTTGGAAGGAGTTAATGGTCAATCAGATATCAAAACATATGCCTGTGAACGTGCAAGAATTTTTTGGTGCAAGTGAAATCAACACAAGCTATATGATGACTTGATACCTACATTTCATTTTGAGCTACAACATCGGAAACAACTGGCTAAGGCAAAGGAGCATCTCCAAACCTATGGTCGTTCAATGTCCATTTAGCTAATCACAGGGCAAAGTCATTTTTCCTATCCTAACAGAAAATGGTGAAGTTTTCATTTCTAGGTGATTTAGTCACCCACTTCGCCAGGTAGCATGACTCCTAGGACGTAGGAAAAATTAGGTTAATGGTTTTTGAGAAGTCATTTAAAATGGTTTCCATTCTTTAGTAACAACCACCACATTTGATTGTAGATCAAGAGGTTATCATTGTATCAAGTTTGGTCACATGTTATTTGGAAGTTTCGAGAAGTCATTTAATGGTTTGTCGGCAGTATGTGATGATGGATTTGCACATGAAAGCTTTACAAGCTTTATGTCTATGTTTGTGACCGGAGACAACATTAGGTGTAAGGGTATCAAGATTTGTATTATCCCACATGCAACATACATGATTTGCAGAAGTACTACATACCAAGCTGTTTACTTAATCGAACTTTGAATGGGACTTTTGTTCTATCTCCTTCTCTAAAGGTTTAGATGGAGGTTATTCACTTTTTATTGAAACAAGTTTCTTGCTTTATCAGGCTTATGAAGCTCAAATTGTTGCCTCTGACTTGTCCAGAAGGTAGTTTTGAATGGATGTTCTGATGATTTTAGTATGCATGTTACATTATTGATTGATACCTTGTATCGTTCAATATATATGCACGTGATAAATAAAAGTGGCTACCTAGTTCCTGAAGGTGGGCATGACATAACTTTAGTAGGTAAATGTACACAGTTGTGGTCTTCTAATAAATTTATGAAACCATCTGCAACACTAAAATAACTGCAATGTGTCCAAAAATAATTAGTAGATGATATGGTTTATTCCTGTACCATCTGGCTACAAGCAAGTCAAAAAGCAGACCAAATTCCACTCCACACATAACAGGATCAGTGTTTACTTTTACCATCATTTGTGCTTCAGAGACTCCCAAATTTTTAATTTGACCCCCCCCCCCGTTTTGATACATTTTGTGTTTTACCCAGTTTGACCCCCAGTTTTGACACCAAGGAGATTACTGACTCTCAGTCTTGCACCCCTTGGGGATACACTAAGGATACCATTCAGCACATGGGCTGTGCACATCTAATATAAAACCTATGTTTTCATTCACTGATAGGGCAATTCAAATTTTAAATACATAGAAAAGTCCTTCAACCTCCATCATGTGAGCTGTATCCAGGAACCAAACTTTCGTTATTATTTACTTGCTCTTGGCAAACAGCATATAAAATACAAAATTACTTCTCAGTCAATGTAGAGGTAGTTAAGGTTACAAGAAGAGTGTATATTACCAATGAAACTGAACTTTGATACCCACCACCTCCTCCCTGAGGTTGTAGCAAGGATACAAAACTTTTCAATAATTGCCATCTATTCCTTATTGTAAAACATCACAATATGATAACACTCCATCAATCAGTATAGCTGAAATTTAATTTAAGTGGAAATTATTAACAAACTGAGAAACACGGATGGACAGATGAATGGGCACATACATACATGGACATGATCCATTACTACATAAGAAATTAATTTAGGGAGAATTAGGCATTACTATTATTAATACCAATCTTGGAAGACATTCAGTTGTCTTTGCTTGAGTGAATCATTTATTTAATTCAATCATTCATTGGAATTACAACTCTGACTACCTGGAATTTTATCCGTTTGCATTTATTGTGAATTCATTTAAAGACATTTTTGGATATCCCCATGATTCATCATTACTATTAGTACATCAGTAAAATAGCAAACATCATTCGAAACTTGTATAGATTATTTAATACTTTTGGACTTGATAGAATGCGTAGGACTATTTAGGATTTGATCCAAAATACTGTAAGTCATTTTTCATTTTCCACTTTGTATTTTAGGGATATAAATTATATTTTCAATTTCACAAAACTTGTTGGTTTTTGGTCATATGTTACTTATTTTAATACCATAGATTCATAGCAGGTATAACGATTGTTTGGAATTGTCATTATAATGAATAGCTCATGAACATCCATGGTTAAAGTCCACAGTAGTCCATGGTACCAAAATAATAGACATAATAATGTGTCAATGTTTAGTTGCGAGATTTGCTATTTTGTGACTCCATTTTGCCATCCTCTGTCAAGTTCCCTTTGAGAAATCTTAATTATTTTGCAGGATGTTTACGAATCATTAAAAATGTCAACATACCTTCCCTCAAGCTCTAAAGGTGTACCTGGAATTAAATATATTTAGATTAACAACTAATTTTTATAAAACTGTTTATTCTCATAAGCATATACATGCCCACTGTGTACATACTACAATATACTGCATGGTTACCCAAATGTAAAACTTGCCTAAACTTTATATTGAAACTTGAAAAAAACTAATCAACAAAAGATGGATACATTTAACCAAGATTCCCTCACCTGAACTGATGCTCTACTCATGATGAGCTTCTTTAGTTGAATAGGTATAGAGGTAACATAAATGCATATCCTGATTGATATCACGATTTTAGAAGAAATGAACAAGCACAAAATGTAACCCAATTCATTGAAGGATAAAATACTGGCCATACTGTCCACTGAAGTAGTAGTACTCATGAAGATGCATTTCCTCACCAAGAGATAGCAGACGAAAGTATCTACATGGCATGAGAAAAGCTAATTACTGCAAAAACTTATTCCAAAGAAAGCAAAATTTGAAATGCAGCTCACAGTGACCTTTCACGTATGGGTTTTGAATTAAGAGAGATGAATATGATCATCTAATTTAATGATTCAAGCATGGACAGGAAAACACAATACTTAACCAAAGTCAGTGAAATATGAAATATGATCACAGTGACCTATTTTAAGTAAAATGGCATCAGGATGCATCCTAGTAAAAAAGTTTCATGATTACAGGTGACATGGATCTGAGTTTTGCAGATATACTTCATTCATCATAGTTGTCAGGTTCACTACTTAAAATGGATGGGCATGTCTGAGTCAAGAGTGGGTACTAGGATTCACACTAGATAAATACAATGTGCTGAGGCTGATACAGATTGGGCACATCTACTACACCTGGGTCTCTGGAAGAAGGGCTTTTCAAATCCTGGTGACCATGGTCTTTAAAAGGAACATGAGAACATAGAAGAAATCATGGACTTTACATATGATAGAGCCAGGATTTTAACCTACTTATCTCGGTTCAGAGCTGGTGACTACCATACACCGGAAAGTGCTACTGACACTCACTGGAAATGGTGGTGAAGTCATTCTTAGGAGAAGATCAAGAACCAGTTACCAAAGAGGAGAACAGAATATGAAGAAGCACAGCATCACTAGCATATGCTCCAAATACCTGAGTATAAAACAAGGGGACAAATATAAATGTAAAATTCGAAGAACTAGGCATAAAATATAATATGTTACAAAGCAATATATACACCTCATAGCAATTATGATAAAAGTCACTTTCAATAATGAATAATGTTGGGTGATTAGACATATGATAAATTGTATGATGACCAAGGGAAAAAAGATGATATTCTAAATGAAAAAGTAACAAAGGACAAATAGACTGGATTCATGGTGCTTTTGCTCTAAGACTTCCAATTACTAACTGGGAAGGGGGATTTCGCCTTTGACTTGGGACTAGCGTCCAGAAAGGCAATGTAATACTATTATAGTAATAGCAGGTAACATCTTAATTCTGTTGAAACAAAAACTATGTTGAAACCATTTGTTATTCTTAACATACACCTTAAACTCTGACCCTCTGACTTCAACATTTGTAGGTTACATCTTTATTCAAACTGAAATAATCCACATACTGAAGTCCACATACAATTAGTGCAAAACTCAAGTTATTGTGTGGATGCTCAAACCTGAAAAATGAATGATCCTATAGCATGATCTTTGCCACCTTATGATGGGCATATGAAACTGTACTGTTTTTAAATTAATCAATGAATCTCTGTGCTGATTATTACATGAAATAAAAGGTACAAGTATCTTACCTTCTTCTTTGTTTCTCAGGTTTTGTCGTCTTATGAAAATTATGACTAGAATGATACAGATGACTGCAACTATTGCTCCTGATGCAACACCTCCTGTTACTGGACCAATCTGAAGTTCTGTTGGATTTTGTATGATTTCTGAAACATAATTTTAGTTTTAAATTATACTTTCAGGCTAATTTTGTAGCTAAAATGAATCAGTGCAGGAAATAGCCTAATGGTGAATTACTGAATAATGGATGCCAGCAAACTCAAAAAGGGAACTTAGCTATTTAGTTATCTTTGCAAAAATGTGCACTGATGCTATTATTTTATAACATTACCACAGAACAGATTTTAAGTAAAGTAATAATAAATCCCCATTCCCTAGCAAACAAGAATACCATTACACACCTATCCAAAGGTCATGTCCGACTATGGAAATATTGACAAATTGGTCTTAATAACAAAGATCAAGGTATGTAGTCTTAAAATAAGCCTAATGTGCAGAAAGTATTATTATTGTTTGCAGACTTGACGTGACTTTAAATGTGTCACTCTAACCTTTTGACCTTTTTCATATCATAAGTGCAAATCCTCCACAAGCCTTTTTCATTTTCGTCCATTAACCTTACTCTTTGACATAATGATCTCAATATAAGTTTTCCTTACTCTAAATGCAAGTCGTCCATAAAGATTAGTCTAGATCTATTGGGTAGAACCAAAATTACTGTGGGGAAACTATGTTCATTTTTTCAGTCACTGACCAAGAACATTTACAGTTTCATAACAAAACTGATATGGTTCTACATTACCCCAAATACAAGCCAATCATAAAGCTGTATCCAAGCTAGATTCTAGATATGAAGAGGTTGAGATAAACAATACTGAAATAAAAGGAAAGTGAAGAAGAGAAACAAAATCAGTACTGAGGTGGACTTATGACATGAATGAATGTACAAAACAGACACCCATATGCATGCCAAAGAGATCTTAAGCAGTATCTGCCTATTTGTGCTTATAAGAAAGTAAAAGTCTACAAATTGCAATAAGAATACATTATATATTAATCCCATGTTTAACAGACACCTGTGGATGTACTAGTAGGGCATGACAGACCAACTGACCTCAATACGTTAACTTTTGGTCAAGGTATGTGATCCTGAACTAAACTGAATGATTGTGCATAAATCAGTACAGATTAACCACGACCATAGCCCTAAAGCTATTGAACCCTGAATCTATAGCTTTCTCACTCTACTGAAATTTCCAGCATAAGATACTAATAAAACCTGGGTCAAGTTAACTCAACATATTTTTTTTTTAATAGTAGGAATATAAGTGTCTAAAGACTCTAAATGATTAGTTGTACCAACTGCATATAATATGTATTTGTGTGGTTTCTACTAATGTCACTAATGCATCCAAATGGCAAAATAAAGTAAATTCTTGGGCTAGCCAGATATAGTTTTGAAACTAGTACTACAATAATGGGGCTTTTATAATTTGCTTCCTGATATACCATATATACATGCTCATAATTCAATGGGCTATATTTACACAAATATTGATTCATGCAGAGTAGGGGTCATCTCATACGGACAATAAACCAAAAAAAATTGATAAATCTATAAATCTATGGGTAAAATGTTGGAAACTATACGTGTATGTAGTACACAAAAATAATGTCATTTCAAACATTTTTCTGTTTTCATGCCCCTATTGCCATTCAGAAATGTGCAGTTGGTATGCACTGTGTTATCCATTTCATGACAATATTTATTACACAATACTTGTATCTAGTTATTTCATTTCACTAATTTGAAAATATTACAGGTAAAATGACGAAGGGAAAAATAGATGATATTCTAAATGAAAAATATTTCAGGTAAATCATTTACAGTCAAACCCATTTATCTTGACCTCGGTTATCTTGAGAACCCACGTATGTCGAGCGTTTTGGTCCGGTCCCGAAAAAATCCTATGTTATGCTATTTTTTTCCCCACTTATTTCGATTCGTGTTAAGTCGATAACCCTGTTATGTCGGGCGTCTGTTTCGGGCCAAAGTAACATGTGGGCCGGCTTAATTCGATGAAATGCAACTTTTAACATCCATCTCAGAAAAGTTTACAAGAAACTATCCGGCGTTTCCACTACTACCGGTACCTCGTACCAGGAATGATGGAAAAAGTCGCTTGAAGACCAAATTTTACCGGTACAAATGCTAATCAAACAATCTCATCAATGCATGGTTTATCACTTTCATAGAGTGGAGAAGATTATCTTGTAAACAATAATTTAGAGTTAGGAAATTGAATGAATGCATTTCTGACCTTTACATAAGCTGCATTCAAAATGGACTTTATCACATGTCAACACCACGACAATATAGTTCATCCCACACAGAATCGTGAATTTGGTCTTGTTTGTAACTCAGAAAATTATCAGGTTAAATACCTAATTTGTTTTACACAACATTTAAAACAAATTCGGCAATATTTAAAGTGTTTTCATGCTTGGTAGAGTGTAAGCCTCAATGTCAGCATGGTTAGATCACATGACTGAATAATCTATAAATATAAACTCGCAAAATTCCAAACTAAGCTGCCCCCTCCCCATGGTTATTAATTTGTTTTGAACAAGAGGAAATGAAAGCACCAACAGCATTGTTAAAAAAACAAAAATCCAAAGCGCCCAGTTGTTTTTTTTTCAATTGTGGATCGCAGTACTACATATTCTTCAACACAAACGAATGAAGCAGAAAGCGACTAATAGGATTAAAATTTGAAACAGAAAAAGGAGTGCTTTCATATATATTGTTTTTGTCTTGAATATCAAAGTCTTGAAATCCATCAAACAGACCGGCCGACCCTCCTCCTGGTGCTGTGTTCTTGCCGACGGTCATTGATCAAAGTCGGGAGGGATATGGGACTACAACTGTATGAATGGATTAAGTTTGGCTTCATACAGAATTTGACGTTGGGACAGTTACTGAGTTAACTTTAAAGGCTTCAATCACATTTCACAGCTTGTCGGTACATGAATACCGACAGCCCCATCTTTTTCCGGTACAGAAGCAAATTTTATCGGTAAAAACCGGCACATACTATTACTGGTGTAAAGGAACCTCTGACGATTAAAAAAAAAAAAAAAAAAAAAAAAAAGAAGAAAACTATTAATTTTCACGCACAATATTGGTCACTTAAATTTACAAGTCAACTCTAACGAAAGAAAATACTTTTAAAAAAAGTATAGTCCTACATGTACATGTACTTCAATTGGCATAGATTGTGGACAGCGTGAGAAAATCATTGTCTTGCTGAGGCTACCAAAGGGATGAGGCTATTCACAGGGAAATAAAAAGAACTTTAGACCACTGACATTGTTGTAGTAACTTATTCTTGTAAAAATGTGTGACTTGTTATATAATCTCATTTGAAAGACATCCAATCTTCTTTTTTTCTGCAACCAGTCATGACTGAATTATTATTTTTATTGTGCATTAGAAATGTCATTTGCTTTGAGAAACAAAAATGCTCATTTTGGGTACTTCAGATACATAGTCACTTTTTCTGTAGTAGATTTATGAACTAAATCCTGATATCTCAGGACCTGGTTAAGTCGACGATTTTTTGACACCCCCGACGTAATCGAGATAACCGGGTTGGACGTTATCCCAAAGAGATGTCCTTCAGTGTTATTTACCATGGGTGGTTACTTGGAAGTAACTGCTTCCAACTTCATGTAAATCCTAACAACCTGCATTTGTATTCATATTTTTGTTCTGCTCCATAAGTACTGTGTTTGATTCAATATAGTTTTGATTTAATTTGTTTTTTACTTTTCCACGATTGTTTTTCCAGTGCATGTGGCCTGACAAACCCTTTGCTTGTAAAAGCAGCACTCACTTTGTTTTCATGTTGACAACCCTTTTGATCAAGCCACAGATTTAAAACTTGTACTTTTTCAATGCCAAGTAGAGTTCTAGATCTTCCAGTGAATGTTTGACCTTAATCCCTTAGCTTGTAAAGACAACACCCCCCATTTTTTCATATGACAACCCTTTGATCCAGCTGCAAGTTTAATACTACTCATTGCCAAGTAACATGTGGTGGTAATTTTAACTCCTTGTGATCTTGCCACACAACTGACATGTGTTCAATTGCAGCCTTTAATAGATTTCACACATTCTATGATCAAATATCAGAGCCTAAGTTCTGTCTCTATATAAACACCCACATATGACAGTGAAGCCAAGCAAATGGAGATGGATGATAGTTATGATGACAAGAGAACAATTTACAATGACTAGATGAAGATCAAGGATTACAGAAACTTTATCAGACCAAGAGGATGAGCTTTTGGACTTTGTACCAGATGACAATAGACAATAGATAGTGACAGTTATAGGATATTGTGAATAAAAAGGTGGACTTAAGTTTCATTATTTGTAAGACATGTGGAATTAACATAGTAAAGGACAATGTGAATCAGATTACTCTGAACCACTATTTTTTATTCCAGTATGTTTTTTTTAGCTATAACTGAACTCATGGATTTGTCATATAACTGGATTTAAAAAGTGAAGCATTATGGATTGTAATGAATTTATTTAAAATAAATTTTAAGGTGTCAATGTATCTGTAATTTGTACTACCCAGTTCAACAGTGGTAAATGCTGCAGCAATTTTACAAGCAGCATCTACAACATCAGATAAATGCTTATATTTCATGAGCAATATGATTTTGTTAGTGATTCATCTCAAAGTTGTTCTGCTTCAAGTATTTTCTCACATCAGTAACACTGCAGATCAATCATAGTTCTAATATTAATAATGTGATTGCAGAGTATAATCGCTTGACACATTGTTCTTGATCAGGTGCAACATGCACATGCTCTTACCAATTACCCTTTTCACTGGTACAAATGCCATACAATTATAGACTCTAAGGATACAGTGACTGTACATTCTGGAGGTCTAACACCAGGATAATATTGATTACACCATTGGGTAGTTAGTGAAATGATCATTCTCATCTTTGCACAAAAACTGTTACACAGACAGGTGCATCCATTTTTAATACCAGTCAAGATTTGTCTTTCTTGGTCAAGCTAATGTTGGTGCAAGATAATCAACTGGGAATGCAACAGGTGTGGATTTGTCAGTGATTTCCACTTCTTCATTGGAGAAAATCCCAGAATGAGATTTATATCTGGCTGTGCAATGACTAGACATTTTCGTGTACTGGCCTCGAGTTGGCACTGAGACATCAGGGTGGTCCCAACAGTCCATTTCTATCTTGTCCTGACATAAATTATATCTAAACATATACAAAGGTTTGGGAGCACTGTTTTGAAATAGCCAACATTGGAGTGCATCTATTCATGGAACAAAAATAAATTATTGTCATCAGTGGCCAGCTGATGCAACACCCCACAAAATCATTCAGGCAAGAGACATCGAGGTGGGAACGGGATAATCATGCGGCACGTGTGGGCTATGACTAACCATCAACAAAGCAGCAGAATAAAGGAGCGTAGCCATATGCAGTGTAGCTGACCGAAGAGACCCACCGACCAACCCATCGAAATAAATTAAACACTACAGCTGAACTGTTGCTAGTAGAACCGTACGCCAGCTAGGACCATGCTGAAGAAGGGGTTACTCAAGAGGCTGGGACTAGCGATAAAAGCTGAACTTGCGAGATAGCAGCCCTGGAACAGATGTACTCAAGTTTAAAGAGTATGCAACATGCAAGAGTGCCCGAACAGGTATGTACCAGCATAGAGTGCAGTGCTGCTAAACAAGAGGAAAACTGGAAATACAGCGCTGCCCACACTCCGAAGACCTCCCGAAATGGACTCGGTTATGAAAAGGGCCGAGCAATCATTCAAATTGCCTGAATGAGTATACGGTTTTCCATTTGGCTCGAAAACCGTTTTTGATAATATCTCTATTTGAAATACCAAATTTGATCCTTTGGTTCCACCATCAAAATTTTCTATTTGTTTTTCAAACGTGATACAAAATATGTATGAGTCATTTTGACTTAGCCGATTGGTATATTTTAGAAATTTTCACATGTGCACTTTGTACACAAAATTCCAATTTTGAGTGAAAATAACAACGAAATTCATTGACTTATTTTATTTGGTTAATTGCACAGATGGCTTACACAATATTGGCATTAGGTTTGTCCATTAGTACAACTGGACTGAATTTGAAATAAGTACGGACTGGCATTTTCAGGGCTGTAACAACATCCATAGCTTCCACGCCGGATTGCCGAGACCCTTCCCGCCTTTTCCAGACTCGGAAACCCGTACATGGACGGAATGTGGAACAATTTCCACCCGTCCACACACCAGGTGCCTGAATGAGACGTCGTTGCTGCCAACCAATGGCAGTGGGCGTCTCTTAACGCTTGGTTGGCACCTGGTGGTAACACAATAGAACTGACTATGCTTGCGTGCGTGTTGGGTCCATTCCCTCTCAAGCAACAGCCCTTAGCTGGTGAAACGGCTGCAACATTACTCAGTCGTCACCAGCTAGTATAAAGAAACATCTTGGGCACATTTAACTGTCCTCTTTGAAGGAATTAAAGCCTGGGGGATGTGGCACACTTTCCTTCCCCCAGGATCATTTAAAAGTCCGCCAAGCGGACATTAACTGGTCACGCATGCCCAATAGGACGCATGCGACCTTAATTAAAAAAAAGTCAAAGTCAAAACCCACAAATTCTGAAACCTCATGATCATGTTCACATTCATCACTTATATGTAATAAATCTTAAACACAAGCAACAAAGACACCTAATTATCCATTCAGAGAAAAAATGTTGAATCCTTCAAACTGGCAACTAATGATCTCAGTACTGTACAAGTAAAAAATTTATGAAAGTGGGTTTACTGAACGAATTCACAGCAAGTGTTATGATGTAACATATGCAGTGGATCATTTACCAAAATATTTCTTGTACCGAACTCCCCTATATCCACATAAGATAAATAAATACAATCCAGACTTGCGCACTTTTAAGATGTAAGTAGAGATGCCCATTGCCAACAAGGAAATTTAGGGACAAGAACATAAAAAGAATTAGTGATTCTGTTTGAAAAATTAGGGACACTTACTGCAGCAAAGAAAAATCTATTTTGGATGCCAGAAGGATGATAAAATCATTCAAAAACATTCTGAAACATGCATTATGTGCAGCTATATAACACTATTTACATTACACAGCTCTTATAGTTCACAAATAAACACAACTGTTGTAGAAATCTAATTTAAAAAAAAACAACAAAAAAACAAAATAAAACAAACAGTATATCATGAAGAAAACAATCAAGTGTAATGAAGTGTTCTGGATGATGGCACAAAACTGATCTTGTGACATGAATTACCAGAAAGACTGAAAACACTCTCACGTTATATGCCAGATAATACATTACAAATTACACCCCCCACCCCCAAAGACTTGAAAGGTCCAAAAGTACACTTGTATGGTTCAACTTCCTCCAATTTTTGAGGGGTTTACTCTTTTTAAAAGAAATCATGATTGTTTTTCTACGGTGGCATGATTTGTGAACAGGCTTGGCAATTCAGAACATTCACACCCAATTTGGGACAAGGGGTATCTCTGTGAGGTTCAGGTCTATCAAAGTACCCCTGTCCACAGCACCGAAAGTTAATCAACCACTTGTTATAACATGAACTTTTTTCTCTCCAGTGCTGGTTGTACTTTTTTTTATAGATCCCTAGAAAGTTAATACACATGGTAGTGAAGTTCCCCTTTCAAGCGCTACATATGCATATAAACACTTAATTTGAACCCAAGGTTTCAGACTTCTTTCATTTTCATAATTATTTAATAATGGAGTCTCCAATTATGAGATTGTTTTTTTTTTTTAATTATCATGTTCTTTGATGTTTTTCTTCCCTGTCTTTGGCAGAATACAATGTATTATGAAATCTAAAGCTGTTATATCTGAGATATGAGGATCCTTTATTGCTATTTTTGACATTGTGTGGTAGAGAGTTTTCCACTGTAGCTTGAGGGACTGTATGGTCTTGTCCAATATTCTGGGTGGGTTTGGAATTATTATTTTCCCTCTGGGCATTTTCTTTTATTTTCATAAGCCGGCTTATTTCACTGATGTGCTTTTGTGACTCTTCTTTGAGAGTACTGATAATTTCTGTTTCCATATTTATGTCTTCCTCCACTGCTGTGAAAATGTCAAAATTCATGTTGTTTGAAGCAGCATAGCTATATTTAAGATGCATAATTTCTGACAGGAGCGAATCTTTGTCTTTATTGTTTTACTCTCTCTTTCATTTTTGTTATCCTCTTCCAGAATAAGGCAATGGCTTGATGTCTTACTTTGGTCACATCTGATGGTTTTATTAGTTTTTTCAAGGCTCATAAATTTAGTCTTGAAATCTAATAGCTGTTCAAGTTTTTCATGTTTATTCCTTGCTGACTCCTGTTTGGTTTTTAAAGATTCACATTACTTTGACATTTTATTGGCTTTTTGCTGTCATATGTGCAAGTAATTGTTGTATTAATTTGTTTCCCATCATTAGGGTTGTCATAACTTTTTCACCCTGCAGTTCAGAAACTTTATCTTACTGAGCATCAGCCTTTGTGATAGCCTTGTGGAGCAATTCATTATTTTTGCTTTCTCTAGCTTGCTCAGCTAAATTTCCACACCATTTTTTTTTTTTTTTTTTCTTCAGTTTCTGGTTCCTGATGGGAGAAAGATCTTAGGTGAATTTTACCAGAGTTAATTGGTGGTACAGCACTTATTTCTGCCTGAATTCCCAATAGGGGAGAGCTGTACATTACCCTCTGTTAAATTAACAGTAGACCCACTAGAGGTTAGCAAAGACTGGTTTGGGGTGCTACTGGCATGCAAAATATTCTGATTTTTTCCATGATAACCTGTTTCAGAATAAATTTATGCAGCTATGAGATGAAAATTAGTTTCTGTTCATTCTTTATGGTTAGACCCCTGAATAAGTAAAGTATCTGTGGAACTATAGAGAGTCCCTGGAACCTTGTAGGAGTGCAGAGTTTCTGCTGAATTCAAAATTTTGAAGAGTAAGCCATTATGCTATTCAGCAAGCATCACTGATTTAAACTTTACTTACACACATGGACCATTAACATGGCCACACTTATTCCAGGTGAACCCAGGCAAAGTATTTCTCAGAGCCATTGCTGCATTGTTGACAAAACATGAGATGCAAGTTTGTGTTGGCCATTTTAAAATAGATCGTTACCAGGCTATTGTGGAGCGATTTAACCATAAACTTGCAGAACTGTTATTCAGACATCAATATGCTCTGAATTGTTAAAGAGTTCTCTGAATTCTCCGACTGACAGTACTCCAGAGCAATCTCAAATCCAAAGCAATTTCATACGTGGATAACACAACTTCCACAAGTCATACAAGCACTAAAGAATGAAATCACATGTGATTGGATTAAAATACACTGATGCGATTTAACAGAAAACCACGACCATTATCTGCACACTAATTTCACAGCCACCACCTTTAGATCCACTTGAACAAAATTTCATCTGGTATCTGTATGCACTGGAGGAGTTAGAACGCAGGCAATGTCATACTGTTTAGCTGGTATGGCCGGTTGATGAGTTTATGATCTCAGATCAGACTGATTATTTGGGACAACCCATATGTGTCCAATTAGCACCCACTGGTGAAGATGCAGCAAAGACACAAAGCAGAGCATTTGTGCAAGAAAAATTGCAAGTCATTCAAACAACTACAGAACCACCATCAATGCACTAGTTTATCAACATAAGTTGATTCCTAACTGCATGGTGATGCCATCTGAGAATATCCAATGCTTTATTGCACTAGTACGTCAATCCAGTAATGTATCAGTTGTATGGTGATTCACAATTGTGTGGTGGCAATAACGCATAAGGAGTGTTGCTGTCTGGGAATATCTATTGCTTTGTATCAAGCACTGACCAACTCACCTTGGTGGACTGATACACACCCATGCAACATTTCTTTTACTGGATATGATTTTCTGTGTCTGTGAATTGCCTCACTGTTGCAAACATTCCATAAACATGTCATGTTGGATACCTTTTGCAAGTAAGACTCATGGAACTCCATTTGGGGTTTTGATCGTTTTTGGAGTTGAGATCACTCTACTGTCCAACCACAGTCAAGTACATTTTAGGATACAGTCCCATATATTCCTTGATAGGCTTGTGCATGCATTCATCTTTGAAGTTTGCTACAATTTTCTTTTTGGTGTTTCTAAACATTTGATGATGTTTTAGAAAGTCAATGGTGTCAAATTTGTTTACAAGTATGTCTGATGCCAGATCAGCATATTGGGTATCAAGTTTATTTGCATGTCCAATGCCATGTCAACATCTACATCAGCGGTCGTTATATGCATATGAAGTAAATGAGTATCAGTGTAAAGCATCTTGACATGATCCTGGTAAAGCAGTTTAACTTTGTCATAACAAAACTGGTACATGGGCAGCTTTGACAAATGAAACACGGATGCACAGACATAAATTGGCTTTATTGGCTTCAGCAGACATTTTTTTTTTTGTTGCTGTGGACAGCTGAGTCCACCGTCAAATAGTTTCCATGACTGAAGTGCTGAGTCCATGGTAAGTCATTGAATCTTGTTTTGTTGACAATGACGAACAGGGTTAAAGTGGAATGATTTCCAACGATTCTCCCTCATTTTTCCATGCACAGTTCACAAGTTTGAAGAAATCTTGCATTGGTTGCTGCAGTATGCAGATCTTCATTTGAATGTACCATGCTTTCCAGTAATGCTGACAGAACTGGAAGATCTGTTGATTTGCAGCACTCGCATAACTTATTGCAGATACAATTTCTTGGACTTAGTTGTAGCTTTGTACATTCAGTATACTTGCATCCAGTGTCATTTACAATCACGCAATGATACTAGGAAAACCAATCCTTTGGTACTGGGAGTGCCTCCAGTGCTAATGGATAGTTATTGTGGGTATTGTTGCTATTATGATCATACTTTTGTACATATGCATGTATGTCCACATCCATGCAGTCAAATCTCAAAAACTCCTGAACAGGTATGGGCGGCATAATTGACAATCCTTAATGATTGCTGGTTTCCAGATACATGATATAACTTTTCAGGATGACTGGGTCTTATTCATCCAAGCTGGGGTTGTTAGCCCTCACATACTGTTGGCTGGCCACTGAAATTGCATGGACGGCCCTTCAACAAGTAAATGTTTGTCGATATATGTCAAAAGTTCCAACTTGGGTTTTTGATAGTAGAGCATCCTAAGCTTTTATTATATGAGCATGACAGTATTATGGAATAACTCAAAATACATCCATCAGCAGTAACACGTCCAGAGCTCAAAGATATTATTTTTTAGACACAGGCCCAAACTTCACAAGTCAAACTCCAATTTCTATATGTCCAAACGTAGAAACAAACTCGTATTAAAATAACTTCTGTGATTATTTGGCTCGCAAAAAATTTCATGCAATATTTTCTTCCAGGTACCGAGGTCAGCCATTGTCTAATTCTTCTAACAATGTCCTTCTTATTCAGTAGATCAAGAGTGTTTATGTTCATTAGCATCAGAAGCGCATCTTGATTTATAGTTTCTGTTTACACTTTTAACATTGTTCATATGTGATGTGCCACTAATTTGTTTAACCAGTATTTCATTACGCTAGAGGTAACGTGTGCATGGGACAGCTGAATTACTATTCATTCAACTTAACTTCAAACACCTGGAACAATACAATAGCAATTAAATGAGACTATTTAAAAAAATAAAAAAATATTCCAAAACAAGCGGTTTTGCTATCTCAACAACGCCAAAGGTTGGGCAACTTTTTACAAAGACAAGAGCCAACACAACCGCATTTGATTGCTTTATTACTTAGAATACCTCACAAAAACATCCTTCCTTTAGCCGCTCTCAAGATTAGAACAATAAAGTAACCAATTAACAGATTGTCATGTATACACACTAGCCTTAAATCCAATTAATCGGCCATACATCATTGCACCGGTTGCAACAACTGACCAGATTGGTTGTGGTTGGTTTCCAATACATACATATCCAAAACGGTATTTTTGAACAACACGTGCATGTATGTTGAAGCCATGCGAGCACTAGTCTTGTAACCTATGTAACCCAGGTAATCTGTTCTGATTCACAGGTTAAATGCTTCACTTTGTACACAAAGTTTAAAGCTTTTGATGGACATATGATAAGTAAAGATCTTCATAAGTGTATGGGGCATACATGGGGATAAACAGTAATAACCTACAAGTCTTCAAACGTCTTGAAAATAAAAATAATGCATTTCATTAATGAGATCGAAGTTTCTCTGGCAAATTAATTTTTTTTTTTTTTCAACAAGCATGATGGCACCTCACTTAGAATACAGCAGGGGCCTGATCTGAAATTTGAAGGGTCCCGGGCATCGAGCTATCGGATTTTTTGAGCACTGATGTCAAGAAGCAGATGACTAGATAAGGTCACCAACCTCAAAATCATGGATAAAGCCAAGACAATGACTATCATGGCAATGTAGTTTAAGGACCATCTTCGCTGGACAGGCCATGTCATCAGAATAGATGACACCGGCACCTGCTGAAAGAGGTATTCTTTAAGGAGCTCTCACTCATGAGTCATCGAGATTTTCACAAACAAATGTTTCTACATATTCATAATCTTTGATATTCTCTATGGGTAAAAGATGTTGATTAGCAGCAACTGAGATTCAGTAAACTTGCTCACAATGATTGTACTTCCAGGGATAGATTCCTTTGCGGGTGAGTAACTTGATGTTTCAGGGCCACATAACTTTACTGATGAGTGGTTTTAAAATGATCATCACTTCCTGTTGCAAGATTGCTCACGAGTTTGTCCAGGCTGGAATTAAGGAATCAAGGAACTTCAGCAAATCAATAAACTACAGTTATCCAAGCCTAAATGTCACTTATTTGTCTACATTGCAGATGTCGTCTATTGGTGCATATGATGAAGCTACTACTGCTTGTATAATCAGATGTCTGTCAATGTATATGCAATACTATTCAAATTCTTGTTCTGCATGGTCTAATTACATGAAACCTCTGTAGGACCCAGTGATGTGACAATGACCACATGCTTTGGAACTTCCAGATTATCTGATGTTTCAGAACTATCAGTCCCACAGATACAGCAATGAGTCCCCATGGAAACTCATGAATGTAATCACGTGTCAAAATTATATATGTCTGTTGGGGCTGCGAGTTGTTGGGTCCATTTTGTGGTAACCTTGAGCAGTCTAATAAACACCTTAACTGGGTCCTGGCCATGATATTACATAGGCAGCTCAGCACAGTCACTCAATCACACAATACAATGAAACAAAACCCTCATTGGACTATTCAGCTACTTGTGTTGCATTTGTCTGAACTTCAGTCACCTTTGGTTGACGAAACAGGAACATTTCAGACATTCCAAGTCCGAGTTGATAATATATGGAGCTTGTTTTTGTCAGGTTCTGGCATAAGTGTATAATGAACTGTAACAAGTCATGGTTGTCAAACAACTATTCTTGGTAAATGAATGAAAGCAACATTTGCAAGGAAACCTGTTTTATGTTTGCTGTGTAGTAACCAGGAAATATTCATTACCCAAATGCAATGACACCTCAGATCTCAACTATTCATGTCACTTAGCTTCAGCAAAATAGTCTGTCATAATTTGGTGTTGACATGTAACTTGACCCATACATTTACTGGGGAAGTATGCAGTTCAAGTTGTACTCACCTGTCAATAGTCCAACCCGAACTGGCCTATGTGTATTTTTCCAATGTGTTAAGAATCTTTACAAACATGTACTTTTATCTAATTTGCTAATGAGAGTCTTGGTGTGATTGTGGTTCAAGATTAATAGTGGACCACCATGAATCCCATGGGGTTGCAATTTTTAACCCATCCTTGTCTGTTGACTTACATTTAAGTGGCATTGTTAGATGTACATGAGAACAATATATGCTTTAAAAAAAAAAGGTGCCAGAATACTGTAATGCAGATATGATTCCAGGACTCATCTTTTATAAAAGATGTCTACCATCTCAGCTTGGCACACAGGTATTTGGAATAATCATCTGACAATCTTCAAGATCACCAAGACAATTAAGTAACTGAGACTCTGGCACTTGAGATCACTGAAGAACATAATCAACTGCCTCAGTTCATCATCAACTATACAAACAATTTCTGCCCACCTGGCTCATTTGATATTTAATCATGTGATACTTCATGAAGTAGTCCCACAGTCAGTCGTTGTTGTAATTGTCATTGTCGTTGCAATTGTAACCAGTCTTGGGTTAAACGGAGAAATGGTTGTGGTTCATTTGCAAATCCTAATACATAAATCAAGTATGCTAGCTTTTCACCTACAGTTTGGTCTCCCTCACTTGCTGATTCCTTGCTAATTATCTTATCCTGCAATGTTAAGCATAAAGGAACATTCTAACTGTGTATAATGAAGTTCTTTACTCATAATTTAATTAACTTTAATGCAAAGTTAATCTGTTGATTCGTCTCTTTTCAACTTGGGTCGAATTTGATGTCTACACTTCTTGTGTGTACATAATGAAATTTGCTACATTGAATTCTTGTTTGTTCCAGTTCAGGGTTAACAACAACTAATCATAACACATTGTAGCTTATTCCCTGTGTGACACTTAGGATGTATTGTCAAAGAAACAGAGAAGAGTGGTTATTATATGATCTGTAAAGAATGTCATATATAGGGAGCAAATTTGAAATTTCTCTTTTTATGCCAAGAAAGTTAATCAGTGACTGAACGTGCTGATGTGATAAATCAAATTAGCATAGAATTGACGAAGGGGGCAGAATTTAAACTACGAGAATTTGTCACTTTTAGTAATTTTCTTTATAGAAGTGGAGAGGGTGTTTCCTGTCTTGACTATAAAAAACGTTCTTGATGAGATTTTCTTTGCATGAAAAAATTGCACAATTTTTTCTGTTTTAAAGATGACACCATAATATCTTCCCAATTTAAGTGAAGACATTGGTAACAAGATATTTTACGGAATTCATGCAGTGCAAAACAAAGGGTGTAAGATGAGTCATGCAATTCTGTTGAAAAGTATGTTTATCACTGATGAGAATGGGGTATAAACAAATGCTATCTAAACAGCTGCTAAATCTACATCTTTCTGTAATCTGTATGCTAGAAACGCAACCAGTATGTCAATACATAAAAAGGCACCAACTACCACTGACAAAGTAGATATGTGTATCAATAATATATTGTATCATAGGTTGTGTTTCATGAATCGTATGGATACATGGCACTGATGTACTGTTTCACCCCAACTGCATCCAAATGTATTCGTAATAGCATGTTCTGCCACAGAGATCAGATCACATATTCCAAGGCATGCACCATTGCAGGTATTATAAATACATTGAAATTATTATTTTTATGACTCTGTGGTCTTAAAATAAGTAACAGAGAAGAGTGAAAAACAACAAGTTTTGTAAAATTCACAAAACAGTTCATTTCCCTAGAATAAGGTGTACATATTTAAAAACAACTTATGCTATTACAAATTAAATCCAAAACAATCTTAGAATTTATAACACACGTCATAATGAATAAAAGTTCTGAATAATCCTCAGTGGTATCAAAAACAATAAGTCCAGTGCCACAGTGTTGATGTGTTTGTGGTGGCCTGTATCATGGTGTTGTAACAAGTCTTTTTGTTGAATCACAGTTTACAGGTTTGAATTCATTATAAATACAACGAAAGTCTCTCTCTAAGAATATAATTTTATGAGCATTCTGTATTTCCAGTGAATGAATAATTTTGAATTAAATAATTTCAATAAATAAATTCCAACCCAAATGCAATATTGTACACAACAATGATTCTGCCTCAAGATCTTATAGCATTAATAACAGATGTTCAGAAAAACATCAGTTATATGACAAACTAAGACGCAAAACAAAACCCTGGATGAGGATCAAAAGTTCATTGTTCTAGAAGGAATAGAAAGTTTGTTACCATAAAGCATGTGATGGAAATCATGTAGTCCAAGCACAACTATACAAAAAAAGTACAATGTCCTTGATTCAGCTTAAAATGATCATAACTCAGTAGGAAAAAAAATGGTGTTTACAAAATTGTTACTGATTTTGGACAAGGTCAGCTACTAGACACAATGTTGGTTACCCACAACATATAATGAAAGAAATAAAAAACAAAAAGCAACAAACAATACAAATTCAATATACATAAGTGTAGTCCTTAATTGAATCTAACTGAATTTTACTTGCTTTGATCTCTTATCTTTTTCTTATTACTTACATGTTATACTTTGGTATATAAGTCAGTCCTTCATAATCCGAAGGATAATACATGTACTCAAATTGATCATGAATTGTACAATATTTCTGTCCACTTAAGACAGTGATTTGCACTCTTACATCAGGCTCTACTCTATAAACAGGTTCATCTTCCAGATCCTCACCAAAAACAAATAAGGTCCCAACTATATAAAATTTCCAACAAGTGTAAATCAGGCCAAAGTATCAATGTTATACCAATGTGTACACCAACTATCATATCACTCTTTTTATGTTTATAAAACTTCCTTTATATATATATATATATATATATATATATATATATATATATATATATTTTTTTTTTTCTTCACATTTCTTCTCTGATTCAGTGAGTGTGTATGCATTTCTCTAACTTAACCTTGATGACCTTTACTGTTACTGCTATATTTATATCATCATTATTGTCATCACTATTATTATCATCATAGAGTATTCACTTGCTGTATCTACACTTGGTGGTCTTGTCGACATCGGTGACTTTATTTCATGCTGAACAATATCATATATGACTTTTCAAATTTGTTATCTCAAGTTTGGACAATTATAGTCATAGCTGCTCCAAGATAAACACCAAGTCGAATAGCTCTAAGTATATATTTGAAAATGCATACAGCTTTTTGAGCCTCTTTGACAAACCTGTATGATGCATTGATGCAAAACAAAGATTTAATCTTTTCTGTAATGTTAGATATGCTTGATTTTGCTCTGGTAAGACAATCCAAGAATTGGATATACGCAAAAATTCGTTCAAAATACACACCTATCTGTGAATCTTTTGACATTTATAATACATGATGTGAACATTCTGTAATATATTCTCACACAATCTACCAAAAAAGATATTGCAACTTCAAACAATATATTGTATAGACATATAGCCACAATCAATATAAAATATCAATATAAAATATCAATATTTTTCACACAGAATATATTTTTATGCAATATAGTGTAATCAATAATCACAGTGGTAGTCAGCTACAGCAATGTATTAGTCTGGTATAGTAACTTCTCTGCAGGGCACACACGGACGTAGACTCACTATGGGTTTGCATAAATCATGCATGTGATGAAAGGGTAGAATTGTTGCATATATAATGTATTTATCTGCATCAGGAAGTAAAATCTATATGCCCTATTACGATACTACTAAACTTAACACAGTTTTATATATGACACAAAGTCACAATTTAGTAGAATGCTCTGATTCATCTATCTATTGATAAATCACAGCCTCTGGTCTAAAATCATTAGACACTTACTGCATCCTATATGTGTAAACACTGCAGCTGGTTAAGATTATATTCCAATGGATTTTAGAGACAAAAAACTTTGTATATTTGTATATTCAATGTCTGTGTGGTTGGTATTAAGTTGTGATACGTGTTTGTGTGGTGAGATCCACTCCACTACATTGGTTGCAAAAACATCATCTTGACGTAAAAGAATAAAATATCTTGGTTTAGAAATTCAAATTAAATTCCCAGTCCTGAAATCTTCCAACTATTTTCAGTTTTAAAGCGCATTAAATTCTTCAAAGAAAATATATATTTAAGTTCCTTTTATTTCAAATTTGAATTGCTAGTAATTTTCTACTGGTGTTTAGGTACAGGTAACCTCTTCTCAATTGTACATTGTCACCTTTTTTGGGTCATGTGCACTGACTTGCTTGTGACCTCAAAATAAACTTTTGTGTCTCAATTACACCCTGCCCAACCCCAACATTATCCAGGGGAGGGATGGTGGGTTTTGCAGGTTTGAAGATATGCAAAGCATAAGTTTACAACAGAGACCATGTTTTTAATGGTTAAACAGATTCTGAAGATAGTTTTATCTGCAGTTACTGCAGATTATAACTTATCTGCTGAGTGAACATATACCTGAAGTTGTTGTGTTGATGACCTGCGTAGCGTTACTTTTTCCAATTTTATTTCTGGCATACATCTGGAATTCATAAGTTGTTTTCTGCTGCAGACCATTTACAGTGAAAGACTGCTTCTCTGTATTAGTATCTTCCTGGATTGAATCTCTATACATCCAGGTCCCATGTGGATACAGTCTGTACTCTATGGTAAAACTCTGAGTATGGCCACCCCAAAATCCTGGTGTCCATTCCAATGTTATGGAGTCATACTTTGTATCAATGATGGAAAAGTCAGTAGGAACACCAGGAACACCTATAAAATTGAATTTATTTACATATTAAAATAATGAAAATGTAAAACTACAGAGACGTCTGCCACCTGTGAGTTCAATCATCCATCTATATGAAATAATGAAGGAATTTACTACTGTCGATCAAGTCAACGGACTAAAATGATTCTATGATCGTTACATTACAAAACAATGTGCATGTGCCAGCATTTTCTACAAAACATTTTAAAAGAAATAATTTCATTCAATGATAAAATGGTTATTTTTCTGCCCTGAAAAGTACAAATTAATTTGAGCAAGATGTGGAACTAAAATCAATATGGAATAATTCCGTGTTACACATCCATTAATGTTTCCATTCAATATACATTATATCCCCCAAAACACTGAGCAAAGATAACAAAACCATAGCAATCATCATCATCATCATCATCATCACCAACATGGATACCCTTATGGTCATAATGACAGTTAACAAAACCACTGCTGCTAACATATAGTAGGCTGCAGATAAAACCTTAGCATGCAAGGCCATGGTAACAAGAAACCTAGCCTCTAGTTCTAAGACCATCTGCATTTAAGTAGAAGGCATGGTCAAATCACATGAAAATACCCACCTGCACTGCTCCAGCACCCAAAGCATTTTTGAATATACCTGTCATAATAAAATGTGTCATGTGATAAACATGATTTTGACTCCCAAGACATCCACATTACCCAACATAATCATCTTTTGAAAACCATGATTTCTTATAATCTTTGGAAAAATAGAGACAGTTGTAATCAGTTTTGACCACCACTATACATGTCCAAAGCATGCAGCCCGTATGAACAGTAAACAGTCCTGCTTACAGCCAATGTGAAACTATCCACTGGACAGTTTATATAGCTCCTTATAATTGAGGCAATTAAAAATAAGATGGTTTGAGATAAGCAACCACCATTTCACAAATTATTTAACTGGCTGGGAATATGCAGGCTAAAGCCTTCGAGTCCTTTGAACACTAGTGTGGGAGAGCCATAATAGGCTAATATGAACAGTAAAACAACCAAATTCAATTGGAGTTAGGTAAATCATAAAGATGACAACTGAAAACAACAAGCCATTATCAAAGATAGCAGTCAAGCCAACTTTATTAAAGATTATTATAGGCAAGTTAAAGATCTGCAGTAATTTCTTGTAAGGTAGATTTGACATCATATTTAAAATGGAAAAAAGAAAATGATCTTTTCATTAGTTGTGTTTCATTTTTGATGAATAAATGTTGCCACACATTTTTGGGTAGAGAAGAATTAGTGATTAGTCTAGTGGGTAGTGTGTGTGAGCATGTGCAATATGGATTTTTAATGTAGCTTTAAAATTTTTTCAGTCATATCACTACGTTGTCTGCAGTGTGGCAGTTTATAAGTGTTGTCTAGCACTGGGGCATCATGCCACAGACAACTAGCATGACATCCCACCCAGTCACATTATCCTCATACCATGCCAACCAGTCCTAACACTAACCTCTTACTGTTAAGCGCCTAGCGAGGCAGCTGCTAGTACCATTTTTATAAGTCGCAATCTAGCGGGTAGAGTCAGATGAACTAAGACTAGAAGGGGAAGCATGTTAGTTTCTGGCCAATGTGCAAACACCATATTGACATAAGTCATTCCAGAGTGAAGGACATAATGTTGACAAATCAACAATACAAACACTAGTTTAGCTACACCATTCACATGAAAGCTAAGCCATTCACCTACCGACTCATGGAAATTAATGTGGAATAGAAACTAAGCAAAATCACGAACCAACAAGAGGTAATTCAAATATTTTAATATATTTAAAGTTGATCTAAGTCATTATTCTGCTTTAGTAACAATACCACCGACCATCAACTCTCTTTCTCTCTCTCTCTCTCTCTCTCTCTCTCTCATCCTTTGGTTGGTTTGACTTAACTTTTACCATCATTCACAGGTCCAGAGATATCGTGGGACGACACAAACAAAAATCCTCTATGTTTGTTGTTTCATGGATTTTAGCTCGTATCTTGCTATGATGGTCCAGGGGGGGGGGGGCTTTGGACATTTTCATATTTAATTAATAATAATAGATTTTTAGAACATTACAGTATGTTCTAAGAAACAGAAAAAAAACATTAAATACATCTCAGTATGTGCACCAAGTAACTGAGGAATTTACTATATAATGTCAACTTGGTTCGCAACTTTGTATCATTGATAAACACTGTAGATAAATCCCAAGGAAAGTGCACACATTTGAAATTGCTTTATATCAACACTTTAAATGCCATGTTATTTTTAATGTATGTGGTGTGTGTGTGTGTATATATATATATATATATATATATATATATATATTCTATCTTTATCATTGATTTGATGCAAGTTTGGACGAAAGTTGGGTACTATGAAAGATTTTTGTACTGTTAATAGTTTAACACATTTCTGAACATTCCATGATAGGTATAGTATATAGGTACTGCATACTGCAAATACTATTAGGGACAACCATTTAATTTTCTGCGGGTTGGACTTTTTAATTTTTTGCAAATGAGACTCAGATTTATATTTAAAACAATATTTACATCCATTATATTACTTGGCAAAACAAAATCTGAGGTAAAAGAAAATAAAATATCCATAGCTATGAAAAAAATCAGCCCCTCCCCCAATAAATGGTTAGTATCTTATAGTAGAAATTTTGCAATGTGTATAGTAATTATTGCATAATTTCTCATCTACACTCTATCATTAAATTGGCATAATTCACCTTACACTATAGCTGACACACTGTAAAAGTCACTGTGCTGATATTAGTGAGCTTTTGACAGGACTCGAACTTTGCTGTAGTCCGCTAACCCTAGGCTAAAAGTTTCCTGTCAGATTAGTAATTATCAGAATTTTAATAACCAATGGCTACTACAGTTTCAGTTGTCAGCATTCAACATTTATTATTATATAATTTTTGTTGTCCTAATGATCAATGTCCAACTTCTTACTTAGCTTGTGGATAGTTCCAACCTGTCAATCAGTATGAACAATCAAAAATAGGAATCAAATTCACTGCATAGTTATGTGTTGCTATTCACCACATTTGCTCATAAACATACGACTATGCTTGATTACTTTCTTATTACACTGCAGAGGAATTTTAAAGATTACACAGAAAATCACTGAAAATTTGTTGGAAAATGGTTCACCATTCTGCTTGGGGCAAAAGGGATGCAGATTGTCATTATTATGACTGGATTCAAGAGGGTTTTAATTTTTTATTTTCCCAAACCAAACACCAACAAGGAAAAATGTGTACATTGGGTTGATCATACATTATGATCATATTTCATATATAAATACGCAAAACTATTTTTAAATAATGACATGTCTTGTACTTGTGAAAATGTTGAAAACAATTTTATGCTAATTATATGCTGATGTCAGAATTGTATACTGTATTTGAGCATAATATTACATGCAGTAAAGAAAATGTGTTTGTTTTTTTTTATTACCTTGTTTTTTGTTTTTTTTTTCTTTTTCTTGAACATTAAATTTGGATTACTGGTTGCCTGAGTCATGCTTCATTAGGGCTGAGTTGTTAAAATTTTCAAAATTGAGCAATTACCTGAAACTAGTGTCAAGTTGACAGAACACTACCCTATACATTAAATGGAATGGCCCTAATCCTATTTGTAATTGTAAAATTGGATTTTGACGTCAGTTATTTCAAAAATTTTAAATTATTTAAATAACATTTTCATTATCGAAGGAACATTAAAAAAAATATTCTATTTTTATGAAGAGGTGAAACTTGTCTTTATTAGGCTTGAGACTATAAATCATGTCATGCTAGGTCCTGCCATTTATTTAAATGTTTGTTCATGCAGACTTCAAATAAAATATCTCTTACAAATGTTCAACATACAACACAGAGAATGAGCAAAAGAATTTAATAAGTTCATATTTTTCTTAACACCATTTTAAAGCTTTTTGCATGAAAGAAGGCTGTTTCAAGATATGTGTATATTTTGTAAATAAATCTTCAGAAACAGTTGAAATTTGTTCCATTCATTTCAGATTAATTTTATATATAATCTCCTTTCTAATTTAACTGCAACAATTTTATCATGAACAGTATTCTTGAATGGTCTGTAATGTCATTTTTTATGCCACATTTTTACAGCAATGAACCTTGCATAAGTTGCTTGCACAAGCTTGTTTGTCTATGCAAGCTTGTTATCTGTCCTCGCAAGCTTGCAGCAATCTTCTGTAAGATTGCAATATTTCTTTCATGTGGTTTGTTCAAGCTTGATGTTTTTTTCAGTGCAGACTTGTGCAAGTTTGCAGCAAGGTTCCAAATACTAGCTTGCACGATAATAGTTTGTGCAAGCTTGCATGAAGAGCTTGCAATTTTGGTTTGGGATAAGCTATCTGGATTTAGTTCAGTGGTATCAAATTTGGTGTGCTAAGAAAATTCAAAGTGAAATTGATATACAAGCTGAATTTGCACCGGGTATTATTACAAAATCTGCTAATATAATAAAATAACTAAGACTATTTTGCATGAGGGGGCTGGAAATAGTTTACACAATATAAAATAGATGAATGATGGACAGGTGGACCATCACTGAAATTGCTAATTCACCCAACACTCAGGTACCGCTAGCCGGACTGCCCGACAGGTGAACTGCATATATGATATTATAGCATAAAAAGAACTAATAGTGAAGTACTCTCAAACTCTTTAATAACAACTATTTAGCATTATAACACATTACATAAGTATACATCTTTCGCGACCGCTCTGGTGGCCTAGTGGTTAGAGCGTCTGCCTCGGATGCGGGAGGTCGTGGGTTTGATCCCCGGTCGAGTCATACCAAAGACTTACAAAATTGGTACTAACAGCTGCCTCGCTTGGCGCTCAGCATTAAGAGGTTAGTGTTAGGACTGGTCAGCCTGGTGTCAGGATAATGTGACTGGGTGGGACATCATGCTACATGTCTGCGGCATGATGCCCCAGTGCTAGACATCACTATAAACTGCCACACTGCAGACATCATAGCAATATGACTGAAAAATTGTTAAAGCTACGTTAAAAATCATAATCACATCACATCACATCTTTGGCATTCCTTGGGTCTCACCCTCCACTGCATGAGGTTAGTGTGGTAAGATGGTAGAGAAGCATGCAGTATCTATGAGGCAGAATCGCCAGTATGACTGTTGTCAGGGCCGAATAGCTGACATGCACTATCTATGAGGCGGAATCGCCAGTATGACTGACGTCAGGGCTGAATGGCCAGAATACCCTATCTATGAGGCGGAATCGCCAGTATGACTGATGTCAGGACCGAATGGCCAGCATGACCTATCTATGAGGCAGAATTGCTAGTATGACTGATGTCAGGGCCGAATGGCCAGCATGCCCTATCTATGAGGTGGAATCGCTAGTATGACTGACTGACATAACTGTTAAGGCAGAATTGCTTCTGTATTGAGGCAGATTCGCCATAACTCGTTATGTCTGTAAGTCGAGTGGATTGGGGACAGAATGCCCAATAATGCAGTAGCGGCGACTACCGCTTGGAGAAGATACGGCAAGAGTAGCCTGTTAGTATGAGTGGTCTGGTTGCCACCTCCAGATATAGTGGAATTATTAAGCAGGAGGAAGGTTGATCAAAAGACCTGAAGGCGAAGGGTGAGCCAGATGAAACAACTGCAGGCGGCGGTTGGGGCGGTGGAGGATACGAAAAAAAAAATACTGTCCACTCTCAACGCCGATCACTTGTAAAGTGAATGGCTGCTGTCAGCAACATCAGCACAGCAGACCCTTGTCTCTGATTGGCTGCTAGCCAATCCAACTAGTGTGTGTGTGTCCACTGAACTGATATTGAACTGACCTACATAACGGGCTTGACTGGAATCTGTTCTTTGTGTAAACATTATTTAATTACATTAAACACCTATTTGCACAATATAAAATAGATGAATGATGGACAGGTGGACCATCACTGAAATTGCTAATTCACCCAACACTCATGTACCGCTAGCCGGACTGTCTGACAGGTGAACTGCATATATGATATTATAGCATAAAAAGAACTAATAGTGAAGTACTCTCAAACTCTTTAATAACAACTATTTAGCATTATAACACATTACATAAGTATACATCTTTGGCATTCCTTGGGTCTCACCCTCCGCTGCATGAGATTAGTGTGGTAAGATGGTAAAGAAGCATGCAGTATCTATGAGGCGGAATCACCAGTATGACTGTTGTCAGGGCCGAATAGCCGACATGCACTATCTATGAGGCGGAATCGCCAGTATGACTGATGTAAGGGCCATATGGCCAGCATGCCCTATCTATGTGGCGGAATCGCCAGTATGACTGATGTCAGGGCCGAATGGCCAGCATGCCCTATCTATGAGGCAGAATCGCCAGTATGACTGATGTCAGGGCCGAATGGCCAGCATGTCCTATCTATGAGGCGGGATCGCCAGTATGACTGATGTCAGGGCCGAATGGCCAGCATGTCCTATCTATGAGGCGGGATCGCCAGTATGACTGATGTCAGGGCCGAATGGCCAGAATGCCCTATCTATGAGGCGGGATCGCCAGTATGACTGATGTCAGGGCCGAATGGCCAGCATGCCCTATCTATGAGGCGGAATCGCCAGTACGACTGATGTCAGGGCCGAATGGCCAGCATGCCCTATCTATGAGGCGGAATCGCCAGTACGACTGATGTCAGGGCCGAATGGCCAGCATGCCCTATCTATGAGGCGGAATCGCCAGTATGACTGATGTCAGGGCCGAATGACCAGCATTCCCTATCTATGAGGCGGAATCGCCAGTATCACTGACTGACATAACTGTTAAGGCAGAATTGCCGCTGTATTGAGGCAGATTCGCCATAACTCATTATATCTCTAAGTCGAGTGGATTGGGGACAGAATGCCCAAACGACGCTGCATGCCGAGAATGGAAGAGCAGTAGTATGCAGCGGAGAGCCCCAAGGAATAGATATGTATGGACAGACAAACCTGCAGTTCTGTTCAAATAAGCACGAAATATGTAACACACAATATATAAGCAATTAGGAATATGAAACACGAATCATTGCCATGTTAGACACATACGACTGTGACTCATCATATATGGATAATACTGCAAGGACCAGTGCCAAGGTGTTACTGTTCAGGGATCCCTGCCTGCTTACAATATTATGGTGATAACAAGACTAAAATCACAGTATATCTAGATTGTATTGTACAGTAAGCAATGCTGTGATGCAAGAATCTGTAAGAAAGTCATATATGAGGAAAAGAAAAAAAAAAAAAAGGCTATACACATGTATGTTCAGCACTGCAGTGTTCACGGTTTGTTCCCAGTTTGGGGTTGATATATAAATAGAGTAATGTTTACATCAACAGCCCCAAAACCCACTCCGCAACCATGCATACAGTTGACAGCCACGTATACAATAGGAATGTAATTAAGTCAGATGCACAAACCAATTGCAGTGCATGGTCAGTAAACGGATTGAACTAGAAACCTAATATATACACCAAACCACATAATGTAAACACGGGGTGCAGGCCCTAATGGTGCTTAAATGCTGCCCAATGCCAATGAATCTGATGATCCTGTTTCACAGAACACATTGTGAACAGACCACTGATGCGAAACACCTCATAGGGCGACTGAATCTGGTGATCACACTCCATAGAAAAACTGCCGAATTCCAAATGCAATGAAACACTTGGCACAATGCACAGAATCTGCTTACTCCTCTCTCAGAAATAACTTCATGTACAGAATCCGATGATCACACCCAAAAGAATACACTGACACCCATCCTTTCTCGAAAAGCAGTCCATGTAAAGAATCTGATGATCACATCCGAAAGAATACACCGACACACACACCAACTAACCCAAAGAAGAACATAACACTTCCATCAAATGCATTGTATCCAAGAAAACACGTAGACGAAATTGCTCATACGGTAGTACTTATCCACATAGGTGTCAACTAGTACGGTTTATCTGTAATTTGTACGTTTTTTTTTTCATTTTGGTCAGTGTACAGTCGTATAACCGTTTTGTACATTTTTTTCATAAATAATGTATTTTTTATATTTTATTTTGTTTTCGTTTTGTATGAATCCGGGACTCTAGACATAATTTTCTTTTAGAGCGAGAATTCAACGAGATCAGGGTGGCTTGAAACAAGCAATCAAATCATACTCAAAACCGCGATTTTCCTGAGGCTTTGCCTGATAGGCTAATGAAACGAGTTTAATTTCATGGTTCAACTCCTGTGTGTGAAGATCTTGTCGTTTACGCTCTGAAATTTGACGCTCACTCGGATTTCTAATATTGACCAACTACCTGTGTAGTAAGTATGTTTTCTTATTTTATACATTATTATTCTATTATTTATACTTATTACTATCAAATGCATACAGTTGACATCAATTTTCATCCTTTACACAGTGTGGCAGTCATAGTGGTGTAACCGTAATTCATCCGACTTTTCTGTGTGGAGATAAAGTCGATTTATTAAAAATTTTAACAATATACTAATTAAAATAAATAGTCTGCTGAATTTAGAACCGGGATTTTATCATGTTGTCATTTTTTTTCATTAAATTTACGTAATGCAAACAGGAAGATGCATTGTCAGCATGACGGAAGTTGTACAGATACTGAGTGACATCATTCTCGCAGCTCGAAAATATGTAACACTGGCAATTTATATCAAGTTTGCGACCAAACTCGGCACACCATATAGCAAATTCATAACTTTTCAAACACCTGATACGCAATTAATAGAAACAATCAATAGCTTATAAGGTACAAACGTCTAACTGCTACTTTGTCGATTTTTTTTTTATTTTTAGATTTCAATTTTTGGATAGCTCCTGGCGTAATATCTTTGTGTTTATGGGGAAAAAATATAAATTCGTAACACATTTGTACTCGGGAGATCTTCCTCTATCACATATCAAATCTAAATTTTTAATTTTTTTTAATTTGTTTCATCTAGTTGAAATATTCCATCCATCAAAGGGCTGAGTCTAAGTGGAAGAAACGCAAGCTTGAAGACACTGACCGAGGTCGTGGCAGGTTTCAGGCTGATTGGATTAAAGTCTTCCCTGGCATTGTAGATGTATCAAAGTTAGGATCTTCCCATGCTTTTTGTAAAATATGCAGTAACGACATTAAAGTGGTGGCGTCGGGCATATATGATCTGAAGGAACACTGCAGACTGTGAGAGATCTTTTTCAATGATGAAGAAAATACATACAGAATGTAGGAAGTCTGAATTCAGACACAGTAGCATCATTTCTACAATGTAAAACAAACAATGACATCTGCTGGAGGGACTTTATAACCCCAGAATACATTTTGAAAAGTGCGAAAGGAGCATGTGTTGCATATAATACAACACACAAGTAAAAAGGCTGAAATAAAGTTTCAGAAATGTAAATAATTATGTAAATATGTGTAAAAATACTGTGTATAGCATTTGTTGTTTTAAAACTGTTGATATTATATAAAGTAAGAATACATTTTTTTCGTGTAAGGTTGTTTGGTCTTTGTAAGGTTGTTATTGGTCTGGTGTACAGGTTTTCATCTCAAGAGGTTGACACCTATGTATCCATGAACGGGTAGATCCACACAGGGCCTGCTGTGCATGTAGAATGGCATCATTGAGGTCCTGATATAACGCAAATAAGAATCAAAAGTCCAACGGTCTAGCGTTTTCATACGGTGGTCCTCGATCCCAGCATTAGCTGTTGTAGTGGCGGCCCCTATCCGAAAGGAGTGCCCATTGAATTTGTGTTGTGGATAGCCCAGTACCTGCAGGAGCAAATGTAACTTCTCCAAAAACACTGATCTAGAAAGTGGATTGATACCATCTGCAGTAAATAGCGGGTCAGAATGCCTAAGACAGCCAGTCCTGCCACGGAGCGCAAGATAGTCGTGCATAGTCCTTAAGGGGCAAGTACAGTTATGCATTGCAAAAAGTCTGATCTGCACACCATAACGGAATGGATCAGACTTTGATGCTCTCAATACTAAAGTCCCATTAGAATTATCACCAGCCATAATAAAGTCACTGATACGCAAGTACTCCATATCAGTAGTTGCCGTCACTGTAAATTCGCCACAAGGTAAGAAGGCAAAGAAAGCTAATGAAGATGCAGCAAGCATCATACCATCCACCCAGGGACTAAAGAAACCTTTCTGAAGCAAAGCACACATGCGCACCAATATATCGAAGGTGATGGGTAACCTTGTTAGGTTCATTACTCTGCAATTTCTTCACATCCCGCAACACCATTTGCAATCTTGGACAGCATGAATACGAAGGGCCATCGTAGGGGTAATATATGCCCCGTTTGACACAGAAATACTTCACACCACACAAATACAGCTTGATTGATGCATAACGAATATGAATAATCCTGAAGCAATATGCCACAAAATCAACAAGGGCATTCTCATCAATTGGTACTGAAGGTTTATCAAACCTATGATCCCAGCGACCCGACATGACCAAAAAATGACTGAAGGCTTTCCAGTCTGATAAATAAACCGATTGTGTCTATGGGCTATGTGCTGCTTATAGTAAAAGGTCCACAGTTTTGTTTAGTAGAGTATCAGTTTCTCTAAGTCTGGGCAAGAGTGAGGAGTTTTCTCTGCAGCTGGAGCCAGATGCCAGAATTTTTCCATCTGAAAACGGGAGATAGCGTCTGCGATGAGGTTATCTTTTCCTGGAACATATTCTGCAAGAATTTCACAACAATATTGAGCTGATACCCACGTTAAATGCCTGAGCAATTTCATTATCATGGGAGACTTGGATCGACGTTTCATAATTATCTCAACTGTATTGATATTGTCACAATTGAACAAACCCCGTTTTCTCTGCCACATATGGCCCCATATATGAGCTGTGACTACGATGGGGTAGATCTCCAGCAGGGCCATAGACAACTTGTCTGTGCCTAGTATGTCAAAATTGTCCGGCCATGATCCTTGGAACCATCTACCTTGGAAAAAACCGCCAAATCCGAGAGTTGATGCTGCGTCAGTAAAGAGCTCAAAATCTGTAGCAATAGTAACATTGGAGTCCAAGAAAAAGAAATTCCGTTCCATTGAGCTATAAAGTCACTCCACATCTTTAGATCCAGTCTACATTCGCTACTTATTTTTACATGATGATTCAATTCAGTGGCAGTTGTTGTCAAGGATATTAAATATGATGTGAAAGACCGACCAGGGGTGACACTCAACATGCATAATGTAAATGGCCCAAAAGACTCAGCAATTCCCTCTTCGTGCAAGATTTCCTTTGCTGGAAAGTTTTTATCAGTGCAGCTAATCTGCTCAGCTTGTCTTGTAGCAATCTAGCTTCCATTTCTTCTGAGTCTAGAATTACACCCAAGTATTCCATGACTGGTGACGGTCCTAAAGTCTTATGGGGAGCAATTGGAATAGATAACCTATTGAAAATCAATGTGATTAATGCCATAGTTCTTTCAGCTGGAAAATCAGGCTCATCAATAGGCAAAAATTCATTCAGTAAATGCAAGAAATGTGATCTACCATAATTATGTTGAGCTATCCACGAAATCGCTCTGGACAGTGTATCAAAAATCTTAGGACTACTTCTACTACCAAACACTGACTTGGTGTAGAAATAATATTTGTTCCTTCACTTGACACCATAGAGGCCACAATGAAGGAAGTATGGGAATTAGCTTGAATGCATCGGTAATATCCGTCTTGCACATACTAGCACCCATTCCCAACTGCACCAGAATGTGAATAGCATCGTCTATTTTTACGTATGAGAGAGAAAAATCATCCTTGCTGATTAAGGCATTGATACTTTCATGCTCGAGTGAACTGTGCGGTGCCGACAGATCTACTATAAGTCTGTACTTGCCCGAATATTTCCTTTGTACTACACCCAGGGGGCTAATTCGGAATATAGGAAATGGCGGACTTTCAAAAGGGCCTATGAGGTAGTTGTTGGAGAGCTCATACTCAAGTAATAAGTCAACCACATCTGGTTGTGATGTCGCTGATACCAAATTTTTACACTCGAATGAAGATGTAGGCTGATGATAAAGTCCTGTATGAAAACCAAGGCAGAGACCAGTTATAAGATAGTTTACAAATTTTTTATCAGAATGGTGTTGCAATTCTTCTTGCAGTCTAGTGATGTTGATGGGTGTGGTTGCCTGAAATGTTGTTACAGCTATATCCTGATTTAGTCATTGAGGTTTTGAAGGTGGCAGCACCTGCTTAATCAACAGGTTGCACTTGAGCTGTGGATGTGTTTTTTTTGCAAGTCTAGCACACGTGCACATTACTACAATTGGCTCGGAAAATGCCATTTTTTCCACCGAAATTATTGCATATTTCTTTCCGACCTTGCCTATCTACTGTACTCTGACTATACACTGATGGACTTTGTCTGGGTTGACTAACTAATGTCTGTGGAGCAAGGTGGTAGAATTCTGAATCATGAGCAAACCTCCGGCAATGATGGCATGGAACAACCTTGTAAGCAGATAAGACATACGCTTGTAGCTTGGGATCGATTCTACTCCAATTTACTTTAATGTTCATGGAGCTGCAGTAAATGGCTGCTTTTCATGCAAACTCTTTGTGGTACTCATAAAAAGCTGGGCTTCCTTTTGTCAGGGCATGCATTTTTATCAAATCTTTCTGATATAGATCCAATTCTTGAGTTCTGGAAGGGCAGGCATCACACATAATCGCCTTGTACCAACTAAACGCCAGTACGAACTCGCTAATAGTCAAGTTCTTGGAAAGCCTATGGTAGCAGACTTGTGTAATATTTGAATTTTGACCAGGAAACTTTCCCACCAACTTCATGCCCCACTGACCTGACTGAATGGATGTTTGATTTTCAAATTCATGTGGCATTAGAAGTAAAGATACATTCACGTATTTACCTGCAATAATCTCCTTCAGCAATTGTGAGCTGATGGGGTCAATATCCGGTAGGGTAGAGTTAGGCACACCATGGTCAGAAAACTCTGACAGCCGAAGCGATACCAGACCTGGTTTCCGTGGCCGACATCGCTGTTGCGAGGGTATGCGCCCGTGTCTCAGTATACGGATATCCCATATTGTTGGACACATTTAACTGGGTTTGCATGTTTATTACAGCCACTTGGTGACATGAGACTGCTTCCAACAGAATGTTATCATTCTCAGGAAGTATTTGTTGTTGTTGATGATTAATGCCTCCGGTGTTAGGAGACTCCCTTTCCGTGGGTGCAAAACTAGGCATTCCTATTGCTCGCGGCTGCGCACTTCATTGACTGGTTCTCGAAGCTGAGCGCGGCGAGGGATGAACTGTATTAGCTGCATATGTAGATCGCCGAAGGCTTGCTGCTGGCTGGCTGGCAGCAATACCGAGCCCAGTCTCGTCTAGGTAAGGGGGCGATTCTGTGCATACTGACGTCATCCCGAGCTGCTGCAAACCCTCCATTCCGGGTGAGTCAGAATCCAGGGACCTAAATGCTCGTGTTAGGCCGCCATCTTGAATTAGCTTCAAATTTTCTTCGTAGATCTGCACAAGTTGCGCCTTCTTTAGCGAAGCCAGCACAATAATGTTAATTTCACATATTTTTTGAAGAAGTTTTCCCACTGACCAAATTTTAGGCGACTGAGCATCCCATTGTTGTCTGTTTTTTGCCGCTTTATGACTGCGGCACCCACGAGAAGATAAAAGCTGTTGCGATTTATTCATGATATACAAAGTCAGCAATTGCCCGCAGAGCAATAGGGGGATATACACGAAGCAAACAGTTTTCTGAGTTAGCAATTGCTCAGCAGAACGATAGGGTTTTGCAGCATACGGTGCGACACGACATCCACTTAAAGACTCTGAAAAGTTGCAAGTCGTCGTCGCACTGTAATCCAACTAATTCAAATTCTAGCGTCATGCATAGAAATTCAAACTATATCAACATATTTCCAGTATAGCTTATGATTGGGTCCTGCAAGAATGTCAAGTTCCAATAGCAAACAGTTCTTGAAGCAAGAAGAGAATATAATAAGAAAAAAAAAATACTGTCCACTCTCAACGCTGATCACTTGTAAAGTGAATGGCTGCTGTCAGCAACATCAGCACAGCAGACCCTTGTCTCTGATTGGCTGCTAGCCAATCCAACTAGTGTGTGTGTGTCCACTGAACTGATAATGAACTGACCTACATAACGGGCTTGACTGGAATCTATTCTTTGTGTAAACATTATTTAATTACATTAAAAGACCTATCTTATGGCATATCTTACGATACTGGATTCGTTATGGGAGTGGCTATCGTGTTTTCCCAAGCAATTTTTTAACATCAAATACAAGAAAATTCAATATGCGTTCACTCTCTCAACACAGACAGTGGTTGTGGGGTTAGTGCATGTGACTTTAAAATACAATATTGCTGGATTGAGTCTAACTTTCAAAGCAAAAATTTTTTCTTTAAACAAGTAGGGCGACAACATAATCCTTGCTGGTGAAGTGAAAATGAAAGTCAAGCTGGCACAAGCTTGTGAGGACAAACAGAAAGCTTGCATGAACAAACAACAAGCTTGCATAGACAAACAAGCTCACACAAGCTTATACAGGGTTTATTGCTGTAAAAATATTGCATAAAAATGAGATTACTGTACATGTGGAAATTGTACATGAACTAAGCACACAGCTAACTAAAATGACTGCTCCCATATGGTCAGAAAACCAGCCTGAATTGGCCTAAAGTACACTATCTTTAGCAGTTATTAAAATAGAGAAAATGAATTTTGCCAGACTAGACATTATCAGCTTATGAAAGTGCAACGAATGAATTACCAAATATATACAATGTAAACAATATTATCGGCTCCTTTTTAACAATATACCTCTACTGTACAGGAAGTGAAAATAACCAAGTGAAGTGAGAGGTGTACATCTGAAGTAAGGCTAAGCTGTATACTCTATGACCCATATTACACCCATCAATCATACACCCAAATAAGGGGAATTAAAGGTTCTTTGAACAATATTTAAGATATACAAGGTCTTTTTTAAGCCAGTTTAACCAGTGAGGAAGCATGGGGAAATTCTTTTTTTTTTTAAATTCTAACCCTATGTTTTTTTCTGATGATACAAGCATGCTGCAACCATGTAACATTGTCTTAGCTTGTGGCAAGCTAACCACAAGGGTGCATTTTGGTTTGGGCAATGCAGGAATGGAATGGACTCTTGAAATGAACAAAGGATGAGGTACATCTCAAACTGTATCAACCATTTCATGGATCCAGTTACATAGCAACATTTGAGTCATTCCACCAAGGTCAGTCATAAACATAAATAATTTTGACAATTGTTGTTTTACATGTGCAATATTATCAACTTTATATCAGGCTAGAGATAAACAACACTTGCTTTGAAAATACCAACAACATGCACATTGGTAAACTCAACTTCGGTGGTATGAAATTCCCCATGCAGGTTACCAAAGCCACAATGAAAATACTAGCTGTTAATGTGTTCACTTACAACAAAGGCTTTAATCTGCCTGCACTATCCCCAGATGGGCAGCATGGACAAACTCAGATTGAATTGGTGTTTTTGAGTGAAATGAAAGAATCAGAATCGATATTGCAATATGTATGGACAAAGAATCTAGCTCAGTTACTTAACCAACACAGTAAGTACACGGATAAGAAATATCCATGCAGACCCTCATGCATGTATTTAACACCCAACAAATGCTCACCAGCCATAATTTTTACTGTGGTGGCATTTAGTGAAAAACCACAGTGAACCATGTCAGAACCAGGCAAAATCTATGTTGGATTTAATAACATGCAAAGAAAAATTAAAGTACAGTTTATATCATCTACACAGATTCTGAATATCTGAATGTCTAAGTAGAAAGCTCTGCTTTCAAAGACACAAATACCTGCATTATTGATCAAACATTACAAATGGCTGAGCAATCCCATTCAGGGTCAGCTATGCAGTGGATAGGTGTGATGGAAAAACAGCAGGCAGTCGTTTATTGTGCCCGGAGTGCTAGTGTTCTAAACACAGTTAAGGCGTTTCTTAGATTGACTGAAGTTATGGCAAAACGGGTTCAACAAAACCCTATTCACCAGTAGTCATAATTATGACATTGATCAGCATCTCTTCATTGAAGGCTCACTTTGTGGAGGAATATCAATGTCAAGTAACAGATATGCTGCATGCCAACAAACCCAAACATAGAAGGGTATGACCCCACTGCCCCTAACTGTTACATCATGTATCAAGAACATAATAATATTTATGGCTGGGCAACGATGCAAATGTCACTGGATGGTGGATGTCAGTGGCTTTATCCTGCATGTATGGACCTACAAAAACACATGCATGAGTGCAACATCAACAGTGACCCCAGATACTTCTCTGAACACTGGATTATCCCAAGCATTTACACAATGTGGACAACAATTATCAGTTGGCACTGGAAGCACTGTCTGTACCCAGTACATGGTGGTCTCCGATTCAGTGCATGATTGTTGATGAATCCAAACACAAATATACAGAATAATCTCATGACCGAACACAACAATGTACTGCATGTGTGAAACCTCCAGCTGTATCTGTGAGTGGGTATGCATGTAACCAAGATCCACTAAGCGCTTGAATTGCATCAGTAAACTATGATGGCACTATATGTCCAGATAATACAGATCTGAGAACTAAGGCCACCAATGACTTTGAGAAGGACTTTTTCAAACTCATAAACAATGCCATGTTTGAGAAAATCATAGAGAATCTGTGTAAACAAATCCATGTAGATCTCATTTCTTATGGTGAGCACAACAAACTTTGAGGGCTCATCACGGATCCAGCCTTTGAACCCAGAAAAATCTTTGATGGTGGACTTCTTGTTGTTCAGAGTAAAAAATCAGAACTAACGCTGACAAAACCAATCTATGTTGGATCATCTGTGTTGGCCTTATCGAAGCTGCTCATATACAAGTTTTACAATGACAAGATCAAACCACAGTATGGTGATAATGTAAAACTGCTGTACACTGACTCTAACTCACCGCTTATGTATATCACCACCAATGATGAATACATGGCCAATGGCACAACCATGTCTGGTTAGTGAATCTGATACCAGTGAGTATCCAAAAGAACATCCACTGTTTAGCAACACTAATAATAAGGTTGTTGGTATGTTCAAAGACAAATGCTTGGATAAGCCAATCGATGTGTATGTGTGACTGCGGTTCAAAATGTACTCGATTGTGGTTGGATCTGGCAAAAATATCAAAAAGGCCAAAGGTGTTCCATGAGTGATTATGCAAAAAGATCTCAAACATGAACTGTACCTGGAATGTCTTTGAGACTGATGTGAACTGGTACACAAAGCAAATATGATACGATGTCAGAAACATCACATGGGTGCATACTGATGCATCAAGGTGAGTTTGTCCCCACTTGACACCAAGTGTTGGATACTCCCTGATGGAATTAACATCTGTGCATTTGGCCATCGCACTCTTGTGAACCGACTTACAATTAATATAATTTTAACAAAAACCTGCTAACAAGAAGACACTGACAAATGAAACTTTTTAAGTCAAGGAATAATCATCCACTCTGCAAGTAGCATTTTCTAATGTTCACACCTTATGCTCATTAAGATAGATCTTGACATCACTATGGATGCAATTCTTGAACTCTTAAATTAATATGAGCCCTCTATAGGACTCATGGTACTAATTCAGTTCCCACAGTAAACCTATGCAAACACCATGATACATGTATTACAAATTCAATAACTTTAAATTTTTGAGTGCTCATGATCAAACCTGTATTTATTAGTATAGAGGCATCCTCGATGACAGCTTCTGTGCAGAAACAATCATATGAGCCAGAGTATCTTCTGGATCTACAGATGCTTGAAACATGTGCTTTCAATTCCACACCAAAGAGTCAGGTGCAAATTTCAGTAATGAGTGTTCCAAACACATGTCTGTTAAAGGACTGAAATTCCATTAATAAACATTTCTATTTTTGTTTCAGTTACAACTAAGACAACCTCTCAAAACTAACTTTCATTATCAACCAATCCTGGCCAGCCAAACCTATATATACTCTATTTTATCACCACACCCATTTGCAGACTGATTCCCGTACTTTCTACAAACAATTAGTACCATATGTCCTATATCCACCCTTGATTTTCTTGACAGACCAAGGAATAGTAGTTTAATGTACAAGTAAGCAATGTACATAGTTCTGCTTGTCAAAGAACGCATCAACAAATATTAAATTATGTTGCAAGTTCATTTTCACCAATAAAGCAATAGTGCATTTCAGGCAACATGTAAGTATTTGAGCTTTATTAAGAAAATCAGAAAAAAATTATTAAAATGAAGAACTCTAATCGAGCATCACCATCTTTTTTACTATCACAATTTATCTCTCTTCAATTTAATATTGAAATGTGTTACCAGCTTTGTCAAATTATGTAATTAATGACTAGAAGGTCAAGGTGACCAATCTATATGTGCATGTATTATTACGGGAAAGGAGATTTAAATGTCAGAAATTACTTAAAATTACAATTTAAAACTAAAGTATTGTAGGCATGTCAATTAAAATACAAAATATGAAGTTTCAAAACATTCACTGAATGAAATTGGTGGGGCATGAAGTAATGAGGAGTCAACACCATTAGGCATGTTGGTAGAGACAAAAGTGATCATATCTGAAGAATGTTTCAAAATACATGAACCACAATTATGCCATAAATGGTAAATTGTAAAAACCTTGTATATCTGATTGCATAGATATTAACCTATGTGTAGAACACTCCAGCTAGCGTAGTCAAATCTAGACACTCGCCACACTGCAACCCCGCCTTTCCTGGCAACATTTGCCATATCTGAATGTGTATTTTATATTCCACTGAAAGTCACTTTGAGGTTAACAAAAGGTATTAATTTTGCTTGTTATCCACAAATAGAACCATGTGTTTGCCCTTATAGTAAAGTTAATTCTATATGCTTATGTGGAGTCTTTGTATTGCTGTGGCTCTCTACAGAATTCAAGGTACTAATTTAGTTCCCATATGCAAACAGCATAATAAAAAAATTTAATAACTTAATAATAACTAACAATTATTTCATTCCTGACAACCCAAACCCATTATACTCTATTTTATCTTCACCCATTTCGAGACTATTCCGATGTTTCCATACAATTAGTACCATGTGTCCTGAATTTATCATAATGTTTATCAACTTTCTTGGCAGAGCACCACCATTCGTTCTTTGTACCTTGCTCTGCCTTACTGTTCTAAATCTAGTAATTTATACTGTATTTCCCTTTCTTCTTTCTCTCTCTGCATCTGTCTCTATTTCTCTAATGATTCTGCATATCCATCATTTTATCTTCTCTCTCTATGCATTTGCTTTTCCTATTACACCCTCTCAATTTGTCTTTCTTCTTCATCTGTTTCCATCTGCCTCACCCTTTCCTTTCTCTGAATTGGTATTTCTGTCATGGTTTTTAAACTGTAATTAATTTAATTTCTTATAAAAACCAGGCCCGTGTGTGTGTGTGTGTGTGTGTGTGTGTAGTAAATCACCTTTTCAAATCAAGAACAACTGTCTAAGTCCAACTGGTTTATGACGCAGGGATTAACGTCGATAATAAAATGCACTGCTGTTGGGATATGTTTGGTGTTGTACTTGGTCACCGCGGTTACTGACTCTTATGACATGCATGAGGTTGTATTGAGCTCATTGACCAAATTCAGCGGCTTTTGAGTAGTCTAGAGAGTACTAATATAAACAAAACACCTCAAAACAAAACAAACAAAACACCACAAAACAAAGCACCACAATGTTTATTGCAGACAAGGTCGACATTATTTATTGAAGTTCTTATGGGAACAAGTTCTCATTTAACATTTTCTGGTTAGGTTTAAAAGCCTCATACATATTTAGAAATGACTTTTTTCACGACTATATTTTATGTAAAAGACATATTGAAAGATAATTTCGCTTCTGATTTCTCAAACTTCAACTTGAGAAATAAAGATACTTCCATTTGTTCAGTCAGGAAGTTGATACAATGACTGACTCATCTTTACGTTTAGGCAATACTTGCACACACTTTATTCAATTGAATTTTGACACGATGCAGTATCTATATAAAATGAATCAATCATCTTATCGAAAACTTCGTCAGCTATAAGCTTATCGGCTTATGCAGAGAACCTTATTTAATAGCCCAAAGTACGATAACAATCCGAATCAAATGGCAAGAGAATGTCCCGACATTTCCAGTACGCTATAGTTTAGATGCAATTGGGATATAAGACGACTATTTCGATAAGGGGCCTCATTGACCCATGACGCTCGAATCTGGTCCAATTTATTACACTCATAACTATGCAATATTGAGTTATGAGTCAGCAAACAGTAAGTGATAAATTAAATCTGATAATGTTTATTGGCAGTGACGCTTAGAGATTTGAACCACCATGAGATCAGTATCCATCGAACTATGTTAGATGTATCCAATGCATGTAAAGTACAGGGCATTATGAATAATGGTCCAGAAAACTACAAAGGGACTGAACAATGTCCGAAACTTCCTGATTGCCGACCAGGTAGCTATATGAATTTCGATAGGATGGGTTTATAACACCGGAAAGTGAAGTCGACGAATAGAGTGATTCTCTCTCTCTCTCTCTCTCTCTCTCTCTCTCACACACACACACACACACACACACACACACACACACACACGCACGCAGGCACAGACACACACAGGAATATAAATTCATCTATGAAGAGTGTGGTTATTTTATTACTTATTTGGCGTTCAACAAAAAATTTAGCCAACAAGTATCAGATACTCTTGTCGGTTTACATGGTGCCCAAGGACAGAAGGATTGGTGGATAATAGTTCGGAGGAAACAACTGAAACCGGCAAGAAACAAATGCTTGAAAGGCTTCTATTAACCTAATGCCTCTGATCAAACCATGATCAACAGAAGGTAAAGACCAGTACTAAAGTTTCTTATAGTCAGGTCATTATGCATGGTCCTTTACCTTTCATTGTGACACCCAACCCCTCTCAAGAAGACAGTGCCAATCAGGTTGCCCACTTTTCATGAAAGACCTTCATGTTTACTGTGTTATGTATATGCTATTTTCATTAGGATGATTTTATGAATTTGTACGTAGTTTCCAAAAGTATTTTAGCATAAACCCATCTAACCGTTTTGATTCCGTTATGGTTGTCATTTCATAGTTCTCTCTCTCTCTCTCTCTCTCTCTCTCTCTCTCTCTCTCTCTATATATATATATATATATATATATATATATATATATATATATATATATATATATATATATATATCTTGCAACGGTAACCTGGTTGGTTAGAGCGTCCGCCGCGAATGCGCCAGGTCGCGAGTTCAAGCCTATGTCGTGTCATACCAAAGACTTACCAAAATGGTATGAGCCAATGACTCGCTTGCTTATATCAAGATGTTAGTGTTAGGACAGTTCTATCTGGTGTCAGGATAATGCGACTGTGTGGGACATGATGCAGTGTGTTTGTGGCATGATACCCTAGTGCTAGACATCACAATCACTGTAACTGCCACACTGCAGACATCGTGGCGATATGGCTGACTGAAAAATTGTTAAAGCTACTTTGAAAGTCCAGATCACACACATACAGACGTGATATATATATATATATATATATATATATATATATATATATATATATATATATATATATATATATATATGTATATAGCATGTACGCTGTACCAATGATATACCACAAGATGTATACATTTTTCATTAAAAGCTGAGTTTCCTAGTAGTGAAAAATTTATTCAACGAGTGGTATATCATTGATCCAGCGTGCATACTGTACATATATTTGATTTATATCACATACAAATACATATATGTTCCCTTGCAACGGAGTTTAAGATTGACTTCACATTGTGTATTAACCGAGTGAATGAACCTTCCGAGTGTGTCCGCTACAAAATGTAGAAATGTAGTTCTGTGATTGTTATTGCTATTTACAATAACCTTTGCGTATTGATAAGTTGATTGTTTTCTTTGTTTAGTTTCTATTTTTATTCATATTGATTAAATCAATATAAGACACAATTATAATTTAAAAATGAAAGTTGGTTTTAATGAAGAAAGCAGAGCACTACAAACGCATGGTTAGCTCAATCATTCACATGTCACATGAACGCTCAGCCATTCACGTACCGGCGCAAGGAATTTAGTGTGGAATAGAAACTGAGCGAAATGACGAATCAACCAGTAGGTAATTACGTTATTTTAATGTATTTCATTTTTCTAAGTCATTATTCTGGTGTAATAGCAGTACTACCGACCATAAACTATCTCTCTCTCTCTCTCAACCTTTGGTCGGTTTGACTTATCTTTTACCATCATTCACAAGTCCAGATGCATCGTGGGATGACAAACGAAACTCCTCTACGATCGTTTTTTCATAGATTTTCATCCGTGTCTTACTACGATGGCATGTTTGAATTTTCATATTTATTCCTGGTTGATTTGAATTTTTGAAAAGACATTTCAAACCGTGATAAGCACACAGGCTTTTTGATTGATTTGGTGAACTCAACTCAAACATCCCACGGTGTTGATCAGTAAAGCCGGCGTTGAGACCACAGGTACTCCGGGGCCCGATGTAAGGTGGATCATTTCTCATGTTTTCATAGGAAAAAGAAAATAAGTTTCATTATAGTTCATATCGTAAAAAGGCTATGTGGATTTTCAGTCATTATAGATGAGCTGATATAATTTAGCAAACTTTAATTGTATTTTTGGATCTTTTTAACCTTTATATTTACAGCGTGTCGTTATAGTTGGTCATAGCTTTTATTGAAGCATCAATTATCAACTATTTCTTATCTCAAATAAAACTGCAAAATAGTATGGATATATGTCATGGAGAGGGTGCTAAACTTAGTATAAGAGCTTGTCATCCACGAAATGAAATATCCTTTATTCTCTTGGAACAAGCAAATTTTTCTTTTATTTTATGCTCAAATCTATTGGTTAGTAATATGTACAATAAACTGAAGTCGAAGATTTCTTACGGTATCCACGCGATAAAATCAGCTGTGTATAGTTTATTTTCTACCGTATTTTGTGTATATTCGCACAAAATATCAGTAATAACATAATCATCTTTTCTAGTTAATGGCAAAAAAGAACCAACAAAAAAACAAACAAAAACAACAAAAACAAAACAAAACAAAACAAAACCAAAAAAAAAGAAAAAAAACAAACAAAGAAAACAAAAACAACAAAAAAGTAAAAGAACACGTAAGCAAACAATCTGAAGTTAATGAAACATGCTGAGGGATCTGAACCTGGTCACTCGTGCGTGAAACAAGTGACAAAACAGCGGGTTAATATTTATCGTTTTATGTCTACTGAAAGGTGTGACAGATTAGTCTTCGTATTTCACTACAGTGAATTATCTTCAAATCCCCTAATTCACGGGCTAGGCTAAAATAAATATAAATATTCCAGCCAAGATTACAAATACAATAATTTGGAGAAGACAGCGTTGAAATCGATTCTTACGTACCTAGTCCTATTAAGATGATTGATAGTAGTATCTGGCTGCTAACTTCAATATGGCCTATTTAAGTATAAAATCTCACGTAGTGAATATGAAAGGAAACCTGGATCATAGGAAACTGAAAATAAGATTTGTTTCTCGGCCACTTGTAAATAAATAAATGCATATAAAAATTCCGAGAAATTCAAAATTCAGTTTCTGTCAGTAAATTTATTACTCTAGTGCAGAGATTTACCGTTGGCCTATAAATGGAAGGGAATATGTAGTGAATTTACAATTTAATAAATATTAACGTGTCGAAGTTTTATAAATGTATCCATTTGGAGTAGGCGTAAGACACAGAAATACAGACAGAAAAGCCATGCTTGAAAGCTAATATTTTTATAATTTTGAATTCCTCTGATATGTAATTTAATTTGTACTGTGTGATTGACCTTTGCCTGTTATTGAGATTAGGAGTTGGGCCTACCTGACTAATATTTTTATTTTATAAACAACATATTACATAGCTAAGTCTTGTCTTAATATCATTATGACGTGAAGGTACATATCTGTATGTGTCATTTGGACCTTGGACATTTCTAGCAAGTGAATTTTGTTTATTAATTTGATGGAACAATTACCTTTATATTGGTTCTGTTATTTTGTCGTACGTTTTTATATAAAAGTAATGATCAACAGAATTATTCATTCCTACCTTAACATCTGTGTAGTTGATTCAATCTTTTAACTGTGTTCAGTTTAATTAGAGATGACTGCTATATTTAAATTATTCACTGGAATTCTAAAGTGCTCAGTATTTTTGGACTAAATCACTATTTTGTGATTATTGTGAATTCATTCGGAGACTTTTGGATTATATCACTGTGATACATCAAGACTTATCACATGAACTCTATTCCAAGCTATTGGTACAACAGCACTTTTAAGGTTGGAATTCATTTTGGAACATCAATGGAATTCATTCGGAATACTGGATACTCTTCGGACTTGTGATAGAATTTTAAGGACTTTTTAGGATGTAATTCACAATACTGTAAGTTTTTAATACATTTTCACTTTGTATTCTAGGGAAATAAATTATTTGTTGAATTTACAAAATATGCTGGTTTTCGCTCTTTTCTGTTACTTAGATTAAGAACACATGTTCGTGACACATAACAGTACACAGAAGCAGTGACGTATTTCACAAGTTACAATTGTACTATGATTTGGGCTTGATTTATGTGTCACAGTACACATAAACAATGATACAATAGACAAGCTCTTTAAGCAGTGACAAAGTTGTACAGAAAAACAGTAGTTCAGTTTTACATTCAAAATAGTTGAATATATATTAGGGAACATATAAACATCGACATCTTTCAAAAAGTCACACTAACTTCATTTGCACAGTTGAAGTAGTTATTAGAAGGTGGTTTTGTACTTAAATGGACTGGAAGGAAAACATGTATCATTTTGTAGGAATGTGAAATACGTACTTTGCTTTTGTGTATAATAAGTGATTGGGTCGTGGGAGGTTAAAGAAAAAATAAAGATAGACCCTTATTGGTGCCTTGGTAAACGTAGACTAAATAAAAGGCCCTGTAATCCTAAATCACAACAGACGATGTGTGTAAAACATCAACCGACGTTGTAAACGGAACGACAGAAAGGACCAAGCCTGGTCACAAAATGGCATTAAGGATGGCATTGGCCATGATCAGCCCAAAACTGATTATTGCAGCAATACACGAGTCAGAGAAAACAAAATTCTTGTATCTAACCTAAGTCACAATTTATGGGAAATATGTCAAAATATTAAAAGCAGTTATTAGTAAATCAAGAAGTTTACTCTCTTGAAGTAATCGGTTTGTAACACTCCACTCAATATATTCTTTTTCTACTGTTTCTCAATGACTTAGCCTCGTATCCAGCGCTCTCTAACAGATCATTTCGCTGACGACTCTACACTGCATCCATCTGGCACATCTCTAGACTCCATTAAAAATAAACTTCAAATCGACCTCAACAATATATCAGTTTGGTGTCAACAAAACAAAATGCATATTAACATGTATCAAACAAAGTGTATGACAATCGGAACAAGACCGCGCCTATCTATTAACATGGATTTACTTCTAAGTCAAAATAGCTTTCATATGTCTCTTGTCAAAAATCAAAAACTTCTTGGTATCTACATTGATCAACATCTCAGCTGGAATGCACATTAATCATCTATGTGCAATGGTAGTCAAAAGAATAACTCTGTTAAAATTGCTCTCGAGATTTCTACTTCTCCAACCACTTGTTTATTTTGCTGGGATATATACTACCACTGATAATTAATCAGTAACATATGGGGAGAACACATTCAATTATAATTTTCCAGTATCTGATAAACATCCATGTAAATAATGAAGTTAAAATCTTGAAATTACCTTTTATGACTCCCTCGAATGTTTAGTTTTCAAACGTCTGCATATAGCTACCCATCAAAATATTCTTGATTTTAAAGGCACAGTATATTAAGTCTTTAAAGATCTTTCTCCAGGTCATATATCTAACCTAATTGAACTGTGATATCATGATTTGTGGTAAGTAGGCATTAACAACTGACTCCAATTCCGATTGGTCAAATCAAATTAAAAAGTCTTTACAATCAACTCTGTACGGAATGCCTTAAATGAGATACGTAATTGAAATTCCTTGCTTCTTTTAAAATATCATTAAATTGCTTTTTTCCAGGGAATTATTAAATCAATAGACAACTTCATCATTTATCCATAAATAATGCTAGATCTTATTCGATAAAGTAATACGTTGATTTGCTCTAATTGTATTGATTTGTATAGAACTTGTTCATATGATGTTGAGCAATAAAAATTAACGACATACATTATACATTCAAGTTATAAAAATCGGGTGGCAGATGGTTTAGTTTGACAGCCTCGTCTAAGATTGGTGTACTAAATTACTCAGTAATTTGCAAGAATTAATATCACATTGTATTTGCACTGTGTATCAGATTCAAACTTAGGTCCAATATAACCATTGCAAAGGAAAAGCCATGATCAGATGATCAAAATTAATTGCTTATCATTGAGCTGATCTCTACTCCAACTTTTCTAGAAAAAGCAAATTAAGAATACACGTGCTGACATGTCTCACGATGTCTGGGTAAAACGTTTGAATCCATACAAGAATAACGCTAATTTGCTCTAACGACACATTATTTTCGTTGGGAATATTATTTATCTAACAACTCATAAAATTGCATTCAATTAGTAATTATTGTGCCTCCAAAGATCCTTATGCAAATTTATCGTTGAGAAATGGAATACACAACCGTTTTTGTAGCTGATAAAAGAATTTAAACATAATCATTCTTTTTCTACACACTGGGTTTCTTTGTGTTTTGAAATGCTTTATTATATCAGAAAGTGTGATGTTATGCTTATGTTGTGATTTACCTGTGTCCTTTTTTTTTTTTGCGGCTGGATAAAAACAAATGCTATTAAAGTTTAAAAATAGCTCCATAGAACCGATAATTATTTTGGATACTCTTAAAATGCATACATTACACACTATGTAGATTGTTATCTAGTGAAAAGTGCCAGTTTTATCCTTGTAATGTGTTTCTGGTTAACTTAACCAGCTAAACTTTTGATTCTGTTAGATACGCATTGTTTGAATCCTGTATAGAGATTGTTTGTTTTATTTTCCCTCGCTTTATCACTGTACAATCTCTTGCACGGACAAGAAATCAAGAAGAAGTTAGACGCAGTTGGTTTTATTGCGTTGCATGAGCCGGTAAAGGTTTGAGAAAATGTCTTATCTGTATTACAAGTTAAGTGAAAAATCATAGGCAGGTCCAGAAGACCTGTATTTAAGGTATTGCTTCTGAATAAAGTTGGTGATAAAAAATGTACCTGATTGTTTTAGATGCCACAAGCAATACACGTTACTACAATATTGCATTAATACTAAAGTTTCATCAAACATTTTTCCCTCCATTTTAAATCAGGTCAATTTCTATTACCATATTGATCATTGATTTACAGCAATTGATGCATAAACTGGTACATTAATCTTGCTAATAATATTGTGTTCATTTAATAGCAAACCAAATAATGAGCAATGGCTAAAAGTATTTGTTAACAAAGTTTTGTATTATGAATCAAATATGAATTCACAATGATTAGCCAGTACATTATTGTCTCACTGTTGATGCAATGTTTGATTTTATACTATTCTAGAAATTAAAACTCAAAACTATGAAAAGTGAAAATTTTTTTGTCCATAAGAATGGTCTCAATGTGCTTAACGTAACTGTCTGAACTATTAGGTTTTTTTTGCCAATAAAATTTTCATGAGAAAAGAAAAGAGAATTATAGAGTAAATATGGTGCAAATAGACAATATTGATGTAGCTAAATATTAGATAAATTTTCAAATATCTTTATCAGTCAAAACATTCATATTAACGACCTTCAGTGATCCTTTTAATGAGTTATAGCTATTGATTTATATAATTATATAATTTGCCCTTAGTATCTTTACTGTTTATAGCAATGAGTATCTTTATCAACTTACTAAGCGAGTAATAGTATTGAAAACTGATTTTCTCATCCTGTTTAAAATTGTCTGAAATGCATTGATTATCTTAATATCACTAGATAGCATTTTATGCAAACTACTATCTTATGTCACAATTACTGTTGCTTGCAATAATTTGAATCTTTAAAGTCTGACAAATTGACAAGTATATCTCTATACATGTGTACTTTATAAGTCCTAACTTGTATTTTACAAATATTTTGTTTTACTTTACTAAGTCAACTACATTTGATTTGTATCTTTATTAGTTTATAGCCATTTTCTTCATATTTGTATTAGTATTTTATGACACTTATATATTGTCTACTAAATCAAACATTTTATACTGTATTCTATATAATATCCCTCACATTATTTACTTACTTTTTAATTTGTCCTTAGTATCTTTTATGATTGTAAATTTGCCTAATACTTACTAAGTTTAAGTTTGACTGGTATTTTTCCTTTTATCTGATCTAAGTTTAAGCAATGATTATAAATTTTTCCTTAATATCTTTAATAATTTAAGCCATTTTTTTTATAATTGTCATTAATATCTTTAATAAGTTTCCAGCCATTGATTTTAGCTTTTCCTTTTATCATTGCTAAGTTTATAGGTTTGACTTTTATAATTTTCCTAATAATTTATAGTTCTTTATATTATTATATATTTGTGTTAATAGGTTGCTAAGTTATAGTGGTTACTTTTATTGGTTACCTTAATATCTTTAGAAAAAATAGTGTTTTAAAAAAATATTCTTAATCTTTTGCTAAGTTTAGCCTTATGCTTGCATAATTTTCCTTGTTCTTTACTTGTTGGTAGCTATTCTAGGCATTTTTCTCACAAAAGCTTTATGACTTATATAGTTTGATCTTATATCTTTATATGGAATACCTTTGACTTATATAATGGCACCTAATGTCTTGGCAAGTTTATAATTTGAAGATTAATTTGTAATAGTATTTACTTTCTTATGAAATGTCCTTAACTTTTACTAATTGAAGCTATTCATGCGATAATTTGCCCTCTAACTTCTAACTAAGTTTATAATCTTTTTTATAAATTTGTTCAAAATCTTTACTTGACTTATTAATTTGTGTTAATATCTTATAGAATTTTATATTATTGACAGTATAATTTTTAAGTTTTGGTAAGTTTATAGTTTTGAGTTATATAATTTTCATTCAATCTTTTTTTTTTCATAATTTACCCAATGCTTATCTAAGTTTATAGCTATTGACTTATAGAATTTGCCCTTAGTATCTTTACTTGACTTTTGTAATTTGTCCTTAGTATCTTTACTTGACTTATATAATTTGTCCTTAATATCTTTACTAAGTTTATAGCTATTGACTTTTATAATTTTTCCTTAATATCTTTACTAAGTTTATAGCTATTGACTTTTATAATTTGTCCTTAATATCTTTACTAAGTTTATAGCTATCGACTTATATAATTTGTCCTTAGTATTTTTACTTAGTTTATAGCCATTGACTTATATAATTTGTCCTTAGTATTTTTACTTAGCTTATAGCCATTGACTTATATAATTTGCCCTTAGTATCTTTACTAAGTTTATAGCCATTGACTTATTAACTAACCTTAGTATCTTTGCTGAGCTTATTGCTATTTGCTCTTAATTAGAGTGCTACACTATGATTATTTACGGGCTTTTATTTCATAATACCTTTGGTTGTTGTATTTGTGCAAATTGTCTGTTCTGTTTTGCACATGCAACAAAAAGGAGCTGCAGTCAGTTAGAAGGTAAAACATAACATTTATCTGTTTCTCTGTTTATGAAAGTATATCCTTATATTGATTCATAACGTGACTAAAATGCTTCTTAGATTCATATTTCAGCATCATAAAATCTGTAATTAAAATGTGAACTAATATCTCAGAAAGTCACCGATGACGTCATGATATCACGTGATGCCATGCATTTCAAAATCATTTCAACCCAGCTTTCTGCATCTGAGTCTTTTGTTCAGTTTGGTCAGTGCAAATATGTCTAATTGCAACAAATGGCGATGCACAAGGCAAACAGATTGGAAGCAAGATGCAGAACCAATGAGCACCCCTCCAATATAAGATTAAACGTCTAGCATGAAAGAGACATATAAAAGTTTTATTAAAATATGAGAGAGAGAGAGAGAGAGAGAGAGAGAGAGAGAGAGAGAGAGAGAGAGAGAGAGAGATGTGTCAGATTGGTAAGAGTACAATTAAATGTATATACATAAAATTATTTACATCTCAATACATGTATTATGGAGTCTATGAGATTATAAATTTGTAAATTCGTGTTTGCATTTTCTTCCTTTTTGATAATTTTTTTTTGCTGCAGTTTATAAGTTGTTTCCAAACAAGAGTGTATTCAAGTCAGTGTTATTATTACGGAGTGAAAATGTCTTAAAGTGTTGATCTCGCAAATTAAAAGGGAAATAATAATTACTTTCCATTAGAAATCTACCAGAGAAGGATGGATTTGCTATGCAGTTTTCTCAAAATAAATTATAACTGAGTATGCAACATGTCCTGTCCTAACGAAGCAGAAGATGGCCACATGTCGCCGGCGAAATAGCAGTGTGGCGGGTGCCGAAATAATACGTTTGGTTATATCTTTTTTAACGATTCTGATGGATGTGTTCTTGCGGAAATTGTTAACATAATCCTTGTGTTAATCAGATATTTTAAATAATCCTTGTGTTAATCAGATATAGTTGGAAGGAATTTTAAAGAGAGTTATATGAATTCAAAATTGAGAAAGGTTGTTTGGGTTTATCCACAATGCATGTTCTATATGATCAAAGCAGGTTTGTTATATGTTCTATGTATTGTTTGTTGATAATTGTATAAAGTGTACACACACTTCTAATGTTCCTTCTTTCTGCATGCTAGATAATCGTTTCTCAAAACTCAATGTTTCCCCGCTTTTATATTTCGTTACACTAGAAGCTAATCTAGCAGCATCAAGTTGTAGCTTTTAATTTTTTCTGAATCGGCAATTTTATATGATGACATTATTTCAGATCCGTATTTTATAAGTAGTCGAGCGTAAGTTATGTAAAGTTGATTTTATTATCTTAGAAACAGCGCAATACTCACTGAAACAGATTAAAATGTACAATCTGAATGACTAGAAATCATCATTTGATGCAGTGTTAACAGCATATGGCAACGACATGAAACAAATCACATTACAACAGGAAAATTTAAAATCTGGTAAATTCACAATTTCTCTGACAGTAAGCATAACACACAAGTTTCGTCAGAATCATTACAAAAATTAAAGGAATGTCTGCAGTTATAATTCTTGATGAGTTGATAGAACAGGTCGTAATTTCATTTTTGGTATAACCATGCTTTTTGGGAATGATTGAGCTTTGATTGAGATTAATGTGGCCAAACACTGCACGCGAACTTTCTTGAGGTTGTCTTTGATCTGCATTATTCCCTGAGGGTATTAGATTCATGGAGCATAATATGTGAACGTCTTGACATATCAAAAATATTAAACTGCAAATACTGTGTGCAAAGCATGCTAGCTATGTGATAGATATAAGCAGCAGTAGAGCTGAACAGACCACTTGGCTGAAACCTTATTTATAAAAAATAAAGGTTCCTACAGGGGGTTGAAAAAAAAGGTCAATAACATAAACCGAACCTCCTAACTTTTATTATTACCATTTAGTTTGAAAAACGGATAATAAATCGTTTGGGTTAGCTCATTTCCGTTACTTTTTGTTGACGTATTTTTTTTCAGATTTTTATGCGATTTGTTTACTCGCGGGTTACTCAATTTTTTTGTCGTTCAGCTCTACTGCTGCTATGAATTAAACAGCCATTATAGATATTATCAATAATGAGTATTGGAGAACCACACTCAGCTAAATTATCTCGAGAGCGACTAGAGGCAATTAAAAAATATCTACCTGTTCGTGATTCTGTTAAGCAACAATTACAATCGCGTTAGGAGTCTCAGGTGGAATTTACAGAAGGTACAGAAAAATTATTTAAACCGATTGTCGAACCAACGAAGAAAATTGTTACAGCAACTGAGGCAACACAAAGAGCTCTTGAAACATTACCTGCTGATATTGCTGGTCGTATTCAAACTGCTGAACCACCACCACAAGCACCACAAGCAGCTCAACCACAACCACAACCAAAACTTAAAAGACCAAGAACTAAGATAATAGATAAATTTACACCTGAAGGTATTGCAGCTATCAGGGACCCAACCAATTTATTTGATATTGCCGCGTTTGGATATTATGAAAGAAAAAAATATGTAAAACCAGAATATATTAAATCATTAAGCTCTATTAATTGGGTCAAAGACGTATATCGCGTTGCTACTGGTATTCCAGAAGTCAGATCTGATGAAGATGTTGAAAAATTTAATGAATTTGATGATATTGTATATAAACATATAAAAGATACTAAACAAAGCAAACTATTATCACAACCACTACAATTTGAACTATCACCACCATCATCAAATAAACTTAAATTACCATCACCGCAACAACCACTACCACAACTACAACAACCACTACAACAACAAGAGCTACAACAACAACAAGAGCAGCAACAACAACAACAAAAACGAGAAAAAAAAAACGAAGAACGTTAAGAGAATCATTTCGTCGTCTTCTAAGATCACCAAAAGTATCACCGGAACAAGTTGAAGAGGGAGATGTTGATCGATAGAAATTCTCATTGGAGGAAAACGAGCTGGTAATAATTCCCCAGAAATCATTAATGAAGTAGCTGATATTTGCAAACGATTATTTACAGGCGGTATCATGGATATTGATGTATATCGGTCTCTCATTAATGAAATCGCCGATGAGTATCATAGTGACTAAGTATGTAATTAGTGATAAAGTCACTTAATAATAAAATGATCATACACAATACTCGTGGACCTACCATGGTCAGGGTAATAAACTCTCGATTACCGGTATACAAAACGACCTACGGAGATGGATTAGGTGATGTTATTCAGGGTTTGTTTAGGAGGATAGCCCCAAAAGCAATACCGATTGCAAAGCAGCTAGGAATGAAAGCTATTGATGTTGTTCGTGAAAAGGGTATAGGCGCTGTTGGTAATCTTGCTAGCAAAGCATTCTCAGCAATTAAAGATAGACTATCACGATTAATACGCAGACCACAAGCGACCCGACCTCAACCTGTGAAATTACCTAGCACTGAAGTGATGCCCGCAAATATAAGTAAAATAATAAATCAAGCCGCTAATCAAAAACTAGCTGAGTTAGCTGATATCCCGATGTCGGAAAAGGAAAAAAATATAACTGCTAGTCTGATAGCAGGAAGTGGTCTTCGAGTTAGACGAAGACGATAATAATAAAGATGTTTAAGCGCGTATCTGACCCCGCGTTTGACATGGACGCACCAGTTCTCAAAGATGAGTCTGTGCGTGATTATCAGTATTATTCTTATGACGCACGAGAGCCAAATCAGCGTGGACGAATTGAACTACAGGTTCAGGATACAAGTAGATATTTCTTACCCGCTGAAGCATTTATTGAAGTAGAAGGTGAAATTTTAGATAACGCTGTCCTGCAGCACCAGTAGCATATGGAGCTGATGTTAGGGTTGGTTTTGTTAATAATGGTATTATGGCGTTATTTGATAGCGCTACGTACATGATTGACGGAAAAAATATTGAATCAATTCAGAAGGACGTCGACGTTGCCACGACGATATTGGGTCTTGCGAGATACAGCGACGATTACTCAAGATCAGCTGGTCCATCAATGATGTTTGTCAAGGATACTTCTGACCACCCTGACAGAAGAAATCAGGTTTTTCGACAACCCAATAATCGAGCTATTCCTCCTGTTGCTGCTGCTGTTGAAGATCTACCTTTTCCAAATCCAGAATTTAACTTAGGATTTACAGCACGTCGATCAATGTTAAGCGGTAATAGGAGAGCATTTTCATGTGCGATTCCACTGTCACATATTTTTGGATTCTGTAGAAATGTCAGAAAAGTTATTTTCGGAGCCAAACATACAGTTGTACTTGTACGAAAAGGCGATGATAATGATGCATTATGGAGACCCATTGGTAATGCTGGTATAGTAATACTAACAAAACTTTCCTTGTGGATGCCAGTGATGACTCCGTCAATATCTGAAGAAGACCGGTTGTTATCTTTTATGAGTCAAGGCGGTAAATCAACGTTATCATGGTTAACTATGACCACAGATGCTATCCAGAGTAATATTAATGGTTTATTTACGTGGCAAATAGCATCACAGCAAGGTGTTTCTGCACCAAGACACATATTTATTGCGTTTCAAGATACTGCACGATTAAACACACAATTACGAAATCAAATGGTGTTTGATAAACTCGGTGTTTCTGAGGTTTCATTAAGGATAAATGGACATCAAGAACCATCCGAGGATATATTACTGAAATTTCGATCAAAATCATGTAGCACGTGCATATCATCGTCTTATGTCGTTCATGGGTCGTGATCAAAATATTGATACTGGTTTACAAATATCTCAGTTAGATTTTACAACGCTGTATCCGATTTATTACTTTTCTCTAGAACATTTAGATTTAACCAGACAATCAGTAGTTGATATACACTTCAGAGCTCGTGTAACATTGCCAGTAGCACCAGCACCATTAATTCCTAATTACAGAGCAATTGCTGTTATACTCAGCGATAAATCGATGTTACTCGAAGGTGTTGGTGGACGAATGAGAGTTATTGATGCTCCAGTAGAAAATATGTAAATAAACATGTAATTAGATCGTTCATAATATTAATAATGTCATATCATCACGTTAGTGTGAGTCTGACTCCTGGTCAGATTAAAAAGCTGCAATCAGCATCAAAAAATAATCATGGAATAAAAATATCGCTAAAGCGAGAACAGATGACCGGTGCGAATAAACTATCGTTGACCGAGCGTCAGTTCAAAAACTTCAATGATGCTAAAAAATCAAATAAAGGCGTTAAATTTAATCTTTCTGCGGGCGCCATCAAAGACATCGCTAAAACGGGTGGTATATTTCCACTTCTCGCAGCTATACCAGCATTAATAGCAGCTGCAGCCCCAGCTGTTGCAAAGGCAGCTGCGCTAGGTGCTGTTGGAACAGCTGCTGGAATGGCATTAAAGAAAGCAACCGGACAAGGAATCAAAAAAAAAGGGAAGAGGTTTAAGATTACCAGGGACTCCACATTCATGGTACGGAAAGGGTCTAAGATTACCAGGGACAGTTTACTAATATCACCTATGTCCAATTTTGATTTACTTAATGCTGCTAAGCAATTAAAAATAAAAAATTTCAGAGGTGTTTTTATGCGCGATCAATTACCAAAAAAACCAAACAATATTGAAACCGGTATCATTAATCTCGATAAAAACTCTGGCCCAGGCACGCACTGGGTAGGATATGCAATTGATCCACGTGGAATTATTTATTTCGATTCGTATGGATTAGCACCACCAAAAGAATTTCTTCATTATGTTAGCAATAATACTGCTCCAATCTGGTATTCAACGCTACCAACACAAAAAATAACTGATCCTCCAATATGCGGTCGTGAAACCCTCGCTGTGCTTGATGCTGTATCAAAATCAACAGCACCGCCTCATAAAGTCGTACACGCGTTCACTACACTACGTCATAACACTTAAACTGATATCAGTAAATATAATGGTAGATATTTACGGAAGATCCTCAGGTAAAACTCAGAAGATCGATTTATCTAAATATGCAACCCTTGATCAGCTCAGAAATGAAATCGATGATTTATTAAATATCACAAGTGTGGATCAAAATGAAGTCGTCGTTTTTCAGGACAAACAAGGACGATTAAAAACGAGTAACATACAACTACCAGATGTACTTGTACGAATTCCCAACGCGGTTGTTAATAATATTGTTACTTTCACTGATCAGGGTAAAATACAGGATTCCGGTAAATCGGTTAACGATTATGTTAAGAAAACTGGTGATGTATTTACCGGTGACATTATTATGTCAGGAAGAAAAATTACATATCTTGGAGATCCAATCGCAGATACAGACGCAGCAACAAAAAAATACGTCGATGATCAAGAATCCAAATACGTGTCAGTGCGCGGTGGTATAATGCGTGCATTCCTCGACATGAATAATAATGGTATTAATAATCTCAGAACACCAGAAACAGATTTCGACGCTGCAACGAAGAAATACGTCGACGATAAGGAAATTCCAATAACGACTTCGTTAACGACAATCAATGATGGAATTGCTGCATTTAGAACTGAATATAATAATCATGTACAAGCATTTCTAAATTTTCGTAGAAATGTACACAGATCTATTAATGACTTTTTTGGAACTCCACCAACTGTTATTATTAATCTCGCTGACATTAACACAAAACTCAAAGATATCATTAGTGGTATTCCTAATATTATTCAAAAAACTAATCTCGTTAAAATTCCTCACAAGCAGATCATTAATATGGTATATACGGTAGCATCAGGAAAAGCAACATGGACACCGGAAAATAACACCCTTAAACATACCGCAGAGGTCACTGGTGTATATAGATTATCTATATTTTGTGCTGAAAAATTTACTATATTTACCACATTTACATGGCGTCATTCAACCGATAGTTTTTCTGGAACTGTGTCTATAGTGTTAAACAAAGATGCTGAAGAAACGTTTATGCTGGTAGCGGATAATAAAAAGTTAACCACAGCAGATTATTGGTGGTGTATTGAGTTTGTATGTGAAACTCCTCAATTAGTTACCTAGATAAGTATAATGAATCAGGAGTCATTTATCGACGTTCAACGTTACAGATACGCTCAAGTATGTGAGTGTCAAACCAAACTAAAAAAGATCATCGACGATTACACGATAAAGGTAAAAAAATATCGTCAACATATGGTTGTTATTGATATAATGGTATACTCGGTTTCTGCTGTTATTGCTGGAACTGGATTATTATTATCAACAATAACGATGACAGCGCCTGCAGTTGTAACAATTATAGTTTCAACGGCAACAACATGCGCAGGTATTTTCAGTATTATCGCTAAGAAAATATCTACATGTACGAATAATAAACTAAACGAGTACATAATGAAATTGCACACAGCAACAGCCGCATACACTAAATTATGCTCGTATATTTCAACGTATCTGAGTGATGGTAAAATATCCGATGAGGAGTTCGTAACGATAATGAAAACCTACGATGAAGCATTCATAATTGCTTGTGACAATAACGGAAAGATGGAGAATTAAATAATAACGATAATAATAATGTCAGAGTCGCGCGAATTACTTCAGCAGATTGTAGCTAATACAACGCCGTCAAAAACTACTATGATATCATTAAGTTCAACCAGTCCTGAATTTAGCGTTAACTTTCCAATCTCAATTCCAGCAAAGGAAATAGCATTAGCGCAATTACGAGTTTATTATAGTTGGCCTAATATTAGATCAAAACCGTTTGGTGGACAACAACCAAATAATTCACTAGTATTTGCAAATAAAAATAAACCAGATGGAACACCTGATTGGCAGGTTGTTGGAATTTCAACGGGCAGTTATCAAATAGAACAGATCAACGATGAATTTCAACGCAGAATTAAATCTATCACAGGGAAAGAATCTAAAATAGCGATCACTGTTCATGAACCAACATTATCAGCGGTTATTGAAATAAATTCTCCTGACTAGCTCGTAGACATTTATCAAAGTTCGATCAGATCAGTGTTAGGATGGCCTGATATTCCACCGGTTTATAATGGAGTTTCAGAACCAAAAATAGAAGAATTTAAAACGAGTGAAGAAAAATTCATTAAAGATCCAGAATATCGAGGAAAAAATCCATGGTCTTATATAGTATTTGAATTTGATTCAAACGACGATATATATTACTTTACCGATTTTGACGGTAAAAGGATCCCCAAGATGACTAGATCAGCATTCAATGTTATCGTTACACCAGAGGGGAGGCATTGAGATATTGTTGATGAAAATTTTTTAAAAGAATTTTTAGATCCTTTTAAACCTGAATACGATAAAACGTTTAATGATTTAAGAAATTTACTTATTTCATTATCACAACATTACAACGATAACGTAAAGCAGCAAATAATTGAGTTAATAAAACATTTAAATGGGGTCTTATTCGATTTATACATCGTCAATCGAAGTATTATAAACGTTGCGACTGATATTAGTAGAGATACTTACACAAGTCCAAAATTGAGGCAAGTATTTCTTAATCATTATAAAATAACAGAAAAAGACTTACAAACATTTGTTATACCAGATTTAAATAACGCTGAAATGAAGAAATCATTAAGTGATCTTATTGAAGAATATTATCCGGGAGTAATTGAATCGTGGAGAAAAATAGCCCCACCACCGGTTATACTAAAACACAATAATAATCCCTTTGGTGCCGGACGTCATATATCGCCAGGCATTGTAAATATAACAACAACAATTGCAGTCAATCTGGTATGTGATGTTATTGAAGGTAGCTATCAGGTAGATCTTTATAAGTCTAGCCAGGCTCAGCAAGGGTACATATTATTCAGTTTTAGCCCGTTGGTCCCTCCCGGTTCGTTAATTGTATCAGAACCAATTAATCCCGTGTACCTGCGAGTTCATAATCCGTTATTATCAAGGATACACTTTAAATTTACAGACCAAAATAATAGAATTCTGGACACGAGAAACGAAGTACTAAATATAAACCTGTATGTGAAATCATAATACGTTTTTATTATAACAAAAAAAAAATATCCGGATGTCTATAATATTATTCTTTTGTTTACATAAAATCCGTGCATAATCGAAATCTATTATCTAGAAGACTGTGGCTGCATATTGATTATTCCATATAACGGCTGTGCGTAAAGTTATTTTAAGAACATCCGCTATATGACTAAATCAATATCCGCTGTTGCGGCTTTACGTATAGACTCAGTGTTATACAGAATTATATATATTTTTTGGAAACTAGAAATATAAAATCTCATTTTACACAGAAAAATGTGGTTTTTGTTAAGAATATTGTAGTTTTTAGGAATGTAACGATATGACTGACAAATTGTTAAGCTAAGGTTATTGGTAAACACATACTAACTTTTTCAATATGTATTTATAACAAGGTCCGATAGCTCAGTTGATAGCGCGTAGAAACTCTCATCCGGAGGGTCATGGTTCGAAACCCAAGAAGGACAAATTGTCTGCGGGGGGCGATTTTAGGCCAAGATTTATAATTTATTGGGGGCTCCAGCCCCCCCGTCTTCAGAGTACACCAATCCACTACGTCAACACGTGGTGGATTCACTTTTGTGAATCACCCATTGGTTGATCGTTATGGGTTGGTGTGCTGGCGTGAAGACGGCATTTCATCATCATCATCATCATATCATCTCATCAAAAATATACAGCGGGGGGTGATATGAGGTCGTGACCTTGTGACTTCACTAAAGGGGTACCCCACACAAGGGTCATTCCAAAAGACACAATCGCAAAACTAAAAATAAACCTAATGAGATTCCAGGTCACAAAGACCAATCAGCCTTTGAGTTCTTAGAGTTTCGGTTACGGATATCTAGGAATTCTTGTAAGGCAATAAACAGAATCTGATTGGTCACTAAAATAAGACCTACACATGTATAAACAACCCTCTGAGTTCCTAGAGTTTCGGTTACGGATATTTAGGAATTCTTTCGGGGGTAAACTAATAACACGTATAGACAACCCTCTGAGCCTCTAAAGTTTCGGTTTCGGATATTTAGGGGTCTCTTGGGGGGTAAATGTCTAACAAGGATTCGGAACCTCATTAGGTTTATCTGATACAACTATGGAATGGTAGACCGAATGTCACCCCGCGCTGTATATTTTTGTTTATTTTTATATTAAATATATAAATATATATATAATGACCCAAGAAAACATTAATGATATTATTTCTGCTATTAAAAAACTAAAACATAACGGAATAAAAATATCTGATAATCTTGACCCTCAGAAAATTATGTGCGATTTTGAATCGCTGCAACAGAGAAAATTTGATAATAAATATACACTACCTTCAAACTACAGATTATAAAATTAATTTATCAATCTATGCTTGAATTACTAGCTATGGTAAACGACGATCAGGTAAAGCTATTTGCACCTCTTGCACGTTCGATCGAAAATATTAAATCCGAACTGTCTCACGAGTACGAAAGAAAAAAGATTGTGGATAATCGTGTAATGCAATTAAGAAAGATTATGTTATCTGATTCTGTCAAAAATGATAATGACGCTGAGAGCAGCGACGGTGAAGGTGGACCCTTGACTGTAATTATGGCTAAACAAAATCCTTGGGAAAATTGACAGTAGAACTATCTGTTTTTCGTTAGGAATAGAGAGTTAGATGTATTCAAATATAATCAGCTGATCATATTTTATTGAAAATGCAGATTTGTATGTTTTATTTGCGACAAATTGTACCGATAGTGGATGTATGCTAAAATATTTTGCAGCCGCATTAATTGATGGGAAAGTTATTTCTTGTCCTGTCTGTATATTCATGGATATAACAGACCTCGGGATCTTGGGATATTTTCCAGTATTTCCACGAGCAGCATTCTGACTTTGTGTAATAGCCTGCAGGTTAGATAACCGATTATTCTGGGGATCTCCATCAATGTGATCAACTACAAGTCCATTTTCAACTACTCCACGAAAACATTCGAATACGAATCTACTTGATAAGTATTTTTTTCCTCTAGCAACATTAAATATAAAATAACCAGTATTATTAATACTACCTACTGGTTTTATTAATCTGCAGTTTCTAATCACACCATCTCGGGATGCTTCATAATTTATTATTATAGGATGTTTCACAAATTCGTTTTGCTCCATTATATATATAATATTATTTGTCTAAATCATTGTTTTGAAATCTAACCATATAATCTTCTACGGTCTTTATAGGAGATTTACCTGATGATGTATTATTTTTTTTGTCATAATATCGTTTTAGTTCTCTGTATTTTTTTCCGCCACATTTTAGACACAATTGAGTTTTTCCTCTGACTCCAACACCACACTGAATACACGGTATTGGTCCTGTACTTCCATTTTTGATACTTTGTGCATGATAACTACAATATTTATTCACACATGTTCTGTTACACGGAGACGTATAACCGATTTTTAGCCAAGCACATTTGTTTTTTGTTTCAAGCATTATATATACTAAAACTTTAATTTAAATATTTGTTTTAATTATATGGAGGAATTATCCGTTATTGAACCTTCCCCTGCTAGATTCGATCTTGACAGACTATCAGAATATAAATTTAGTACTTCGATGCAAGATCTGGCATTAACGGATGAGGATGTAACCGAACGTATTCGTGAAGCAAAAAAGGAATTTCGTGACGATGGCGCTGCTCATGTATGGTCAACATTCAGAGTTGGAAATGTTACTAATATGATGAATGACAAACGGGGAAAAGTAATTATTAATCACCTTGATAATCAAAAATATTTTATTTTAATAAAATTTATTGTAAATACAGAAGAAGATATTTGGATTATTCGTGACAAGCGTGATCCAGTCCGTGTGCAGTCAGGAAATAATATTGTTCTTTTGAGTAATAAATCTAAACCCGGAATACTAACCGGTGTTGACAAACCTTACTATATACAAAGTTATCCAGCAACTGCAGTTGTATATGGAATATTTCCGCTGAATGATAAACCTAATGTTGCGGATCTCAAACCGATGAAAATATCAAGAATAAACTGTGTAGCTGAACGAGTTACAGAACACTTTACAAACGCGATACGTGGTAATGGTTTAACTGATTTAAGACGTAAAAAAATAAACAAATGGGCAGAGTCCGTTAAAGACACCGGAGCGTCTATCAAAGATGTCGCTGAGCTAGAAAAGAAATTAAAATTCCCAATAACAGTAAAAACGCTGACAGGAGAGATTTTATATAAATCGAAATATAAATCAAGAGGAGCTCCGATAGATATTATTGATCATAATTCGCACGCATGGACCTCAGCAGTAACAATATTTCCACGAGATAGAACGGTAAAATTTTATGACGGTGATATCTTTGATTTTATTAAAAATACTAGTAAAACCGATCCTGTTTCTGTTTGGTTATTTCAGAGTTCGGAATATAATCATTATGATCAATTTATACGACCCAATGGTGATATTTATCGTACAGAATCTCTTAATGTAGAAATGGAACATCTTGCGCTGAAATATACTTCAGACGATGTCAAAGTTAGACAATTATTAAATAATTGTTTTACAGTTCCATCTGTAGCGGCTCATTTCGCTCAGGAGAAAAATTTATGGAAACCAACACGATCGGAATTCCTTGAAGATGTCAAGAAAAGCTGCGTAGAATATGGATACGGGGGATTATGGAATACTAAATATAAGTGTAATGACGTTATATCTGTTGATATGGTAGCGTGTTATCCTGGAAGTTTTCTTGGATACGGAGAATGTTCTGAATACTTTAAGAGATTCGGACATCCATCACACGAGATGACCAGGGTTGCGATAAACGGACATTTACCAGATTTTGACTTAACCGGATTTGCTCATGTAGAATTATTCGAATTTGCAGAAAATCTCTATCCGATTACTTATACTTGGTTTGGAAGACATTTTTCAGAAAAATATTGGGTTCCAATAGTACTATTGCGATATATACTTGATGCTGGAATTTTAATATCGTTGAGAGTAACTGAAGCGATTATATCGTATAATTCACAGAAGCAAGTTTGGTTGCCAGAACCGGACAGATTTAATATCGATGATACCAGGAAAGAATTCCCTGATATTGATGAAGATTATATTATTAAAATAAATAAATACAGGAACGAGCATGATGAAAAATTTGCAAAAGTTCTCGGTAGAAAAATAATCGGTAAATTTACTCAAGGTGGTTCATACGATTATAAACGGCATTGTACAAGATTGATTATGGATGATGCTGAACTAGATTTTATAATCGCTGATACAACGGAGAAAAATACGTTTATAAACAGATGTAATGCTTATTTATCAGATGGAACGAAAATAGGTACCATTGTGAGCTATCTTGATGGCGAGTCACCGCAGTTTACTCATTTAAGATCTTCGATGTTAGCTTATGTTTCAATAAATCTATTATCGATGATAAATAAATTTCCTCGTTACGCTGTCAGAGTCGCTACGCATTCGTTCTACATAAATAAAAAATATACAGATTTGTTAAAACCGCTTCTTGGTAATGGTGAATGGAGAACATGGAGAATAAAACAAGAAAATATACTTAGTTATTCTGAATCTGCAGATGTTGAAATTGCGGGGACATATTATAGAAATAATAATCAAATATTAAAGTCATCTGCACCATCTGTGTATGATCCTGTATCTAGATATAAAACTGTTTATCTTAATGGGTGTGGTGGTTCAGGTAAAACAACTCGTGTAATTAATTTATTTATAAATAATATCTCAGATATAATTGTTTTAACGCCTACACATAAACTCGCCAGAGAGATAAAAGAGCGAGGAGTAAAATCGTGTACTTATCACAGTTTCTTTAGATGGTGTGGAGACACATGGACTCCTGAACGAATGGGTGAGAAATATATACCTAAATATATTATATGGGACGAGATATGCACGGTGTCGTTAGAAACACTAAAAACATTTCTTGAATGGTTGTTATTGAAGAATACTGCTGTGATTATGTGCGGCGATAATGGCCAACCACCACCCTTTGTTGGACAGTCTCCACATGAATGGCTGAAGAATAACGTAGATTATTATGAAGAAATACATGATGACCATAGAGCTATTGATGAACCGCTGAAGGAATTTAAAAGGTTAATCTGACTTCAGCCAGACAGAGTACAATGTGAGATAATGCGAGGAGTAATTCCAGAGACTTCTATGAATAATTTTCTAAATTTATGGAATTCCGCTGATTTAATAGTTGCAAGTAGAAAGATAGTTCGTGATGAACTACAGAATAAATTATTTACGTTACATAAAGAAAAATTTCCAGATCTACCGGTACCATTATGTTATCGCCCAGCAGATACTCGACGACAGAATATTGATGTTGAAATTCCTGGTGGTGGAATACAGAATCTTGTCTTGAATGATATTATTTTAGTCGATATTAATGTCGTTGAGAATGCGCTGAGTATGAATAAATCACCGTGGACGTTAGGATATGCTATAACTATTCACTCATCACAGGGGTTAACTATTTCTGATACAAATATCTGGATTGTAGATGATCGGATCGAATGGTCGAATTTAGTCTATCTCGCAGTTTCTAGGGTCAGAAGAATATCTCAACTACATAGGGTTATTATGAATTTTATAGAAAATAATGATCAAACTGTTAATAATGACGTAATAAGAAAAAAACTATCTGGTTATAAGCAGTGTGACAAAAAAAATAATCGTGATTTTGATATTGATGCTGAATTTATTATAAAACTAAAACAACAACAGAATAATCATTGCGCAAGTTGCAACTGTAATATGTCATGGCAATATTCGAATAATAATCCAAGACAATTTACCGTAGACAGAATTAATAGTGATCTTGGTCATACACGTGAAAATGTGATGTTGACTTGTCTCGAGTGTAATCGACGTCGAGGCTCTGGACGTTTACAAAATTGAACGTGGTGGTAATTGTGTATCTCAGGAATTATTTGTAATTGTTCACGTACAAATCCACGTTGAGGAGCTGTAGAATCTAGTCTGTATATTGGAGGTCTACCAGTGGATCTAACCACGCTAGAAATTTTATGTGTAGTCACGCTCCAGATAGGATCGGTTGCTCTTTTTTTACCACCTTCAAGTTCGCCAGGTTCATATAAATATCTAACTGTAACATTACCTAATACTGGTTGAGAGAAAGATTCACGTCGTATTGGTATATATATATTTTTTGATCGCATTAGAAGGTTTCATGGAAGTTGCACGAGTAATTTCATTATTCAACGCAGCTATCACACTCGGTAATCTTGCAACCCATTCACGAGATCTATCTTTGAGGTCAGTAGATATTTCCCTTGCATATTGGTATCCGAATAACCGCTCAGCAAGTGTTCTATTAAATCGTTCAACAATTGCCTGATCACGATGAATTTCAGTATGTCCTCGTCTGATTTTAACGTTGTGCTTGTTCATCAACGATGATACTACTCCAAGAAATTCTTTACCGGGATCAACTTGTAATAACCGTGGCCATCGTAGACCACCACGTTGATAAATGCGTTCAAACGCAGATGCAACTTCAGATGTTGTCTTTGTTGATAATGGCTCCGCTTCTTTATATCTACTCGCAATGTCAACGACAGTTAACGCGTATTTGTACGTGCGTGATTTTCGTCCACGTGTTTTAATGGTATCGTGTGGTAAAAACAAAATATCTGCTTGATGAACTTCATTAGGGACACTAACATCAAAATGCGCGTAATGAATTTTTTAGGTGGACTTAGGAAGATTTGCCATATTGCCTGTCGTGCTAACCATGATGCAGCGACATCACGTGAAACTTTTGCTGCTTCGGCGAGTTTACTAATCGCTGCCTTACCTCTCCAGAATCCTCTCGGGGAATAATAAACAGATTCCATTATGATAGTTATATAATTAATTACCAGCCCCTAGCACCAGTTTACCTTTCATAGCAGTTTTTACTAGAAAACTAGCGAATTTTTCTCTGAGAGATTTATTAGGTATAGAATTTAATGCGTGAATCAATTTCACATCTGCGAGATGTCGTTGTTGCAAATCCTTACTTTTATACGCGACATCATGAACGTAACACGCTTGATCAATCTTATTTACTGGATACTCTCCTGGTTTTGGTTGATCTTGATCATCAAGTCGGATATCAAGACGAGTTCCAGGACCACAATAATTATATCCGGGTAAATGTTTCTCACCGGGATATTTAGCCCATGGAGTTCCTAGTAATTTTCCTAACGAAGCAGCGATATCACCCCCACCTGTCTTTGTTGGAATAAATTTATATTTCTTGGTGCCACATTTCACACACTTGCCTATAAGTGCATGTTTTTTATTTTTTGTTGTTATTGTCGTTAATTCAGTAGTATCGGTAGATGCTCTACATCGAACACAATATAGACTCATATTATTAATTATATGGATATAATTGACTTTTCTGCGACACGAAAACAAGAACCAGTAAAGCACCATCCAGCGCTTCCGAATTCTATCAGAATGATTATAATAGGCCCATCTGGAAGTGGGAAGACGCAATTACTACTTAATCTAATAATGCGATGGCTGAAGTGGGATAAATTATATTTAGTAGCGCCATCTGTAGATGATCAGCGATGTTACGAAGTACTTAAAGATTTTAATGAAAACGCAAAATTGTTGCATGAAGACAATGTCATAGACTTTATTACTGATATTGATGAAGCGCCATCTGTAGATGATCTGGATGGATTCATTAATAATTTAGTAGTGTATGATGATGTTATGCTGGACAAACAATCAAATCCAGCTAGAATATTTTCACGAGGTAGACATAAAAATACAGACGTGATTTATGTTACACAGAGATATACACAAATTCCAAAAGTAATCAGGGATAATTGTACCGTTTTAGTTGTGTTCAACGGAGTAGATAATCATACGCTGCAAAATATTTATTATACTTGGTGTTCTGGGGACATGGACATGAATAAATTTAAAAATTTCTTTTCAAAAGCACAAGCTGCTCCCTTTGGTTTTGTAACAATAAATTTACACGATCCAAGGTCAAGATATCGTAATGGACTTGATACAATTTTTGGATAAAAATCATAGCAGCAGTAGAGCTGAACGACAAAAAATTGAGTAACCCGCGAGTAAACAAATCGCATAAAAATCTGAAGAAAAAAAAACACGTCAACAAAAAGTAACGGAAATGAGCTAACCCAAACGATTTATTATCCGTTTTTCAAACTATATGGTAATAATAAAAGTTAGGAGGTTCGGTTTATGTTATTGACCTTTTTTTCAACCCCTACAGGAACCTTTATGTTTTATAAATAAGGTTTCAGCCAAGTGGTCTGTTCAGCTCTACTGCTGCTATATATATATATATATATATATATATATATATATATATATATATATATATATATATATATATATATATATATATATATATATATATATATATATATATATATATATATATATATATATAAAATCTTAATTTTAGTCATGCCATTTAAACATGATTTCCACAATTTTGAAATATAACTCTTATTAGATCCATAATCATGTTAGGTTTTGTAAGTACAACCTGTTCTGTTTGTTTTTTACTCTTCATGTCTTTGCTTTGCAATTTTTCCTTTGACAGAGACTAGGCTAGCTACACACTAATTTTGCAATATTCGCTGTCAGTTGGTTATCTAAGAGTACTAACAGTGATCACACAAAGCAAAGACAGAATAGATGTAACATTAGAATACAAAAAGCAAGGAGAAAAATATAAAGATAAAAATGTTAAAGGCACAATGGATAGGGTTTAGCAGCAGAGAGGGTGAACAGACCATTTGGGTTTCGCACATACTTTTTTGTCCCAACTATGAGAAAAAAACTGCTATTCTTTATACTTGTTCTCGTCAACTAACGCAAACAACGAGAACAACTTCGAGGTAGGACCCTCTCTGCTGCTAACAAATGTCTTGTGAATTTGCAATTTAACAAATGAACATATTATAATGAACAAATTAACCAAAGATTTTATCCAGACCTATACGATATCTGGATCTTGGGTCATGTAGATTTATTGTTATAAATCCGAACGGAACAGCCTGTGCTTTTGAAAAGAAGTTTTTAAATTTAATCATATCCATATCTCCTGAACACCAAGTATAATAAATATTCTGTAAAGTATAATTGTCTACTCCATTAAACACAACCAAAATATTACAGTTATCTCTGATTACCTTAGGTATTTGTGTATATCGTTGTGTAACATAAATCACGTCAGTATTTTTATGCCTACCTCGAGAAAATATTCTAGCTGGATTTGATTGTTTGTCCAGCATCACATCATCATATACTACGAGATTATTAATGAATCCATCTAAGTCATCTACGGATGGGGCTTCATCAATATCGGTGATAAAATTAACAATATCGTTGCCATCTTCATTCAATAATTTTGCATTTTGATTAAAATCTTTACGTACTTCATAACATCTTTAATCATCTACAGATGGTGCCACTAAATATAATTTGTCCCGCTTCATCCACCTCATTATCAGATTAAGTAATAATTGTGTTTTACCAGATCCAGATGGACCTATTATAATCATTCTGATAGAATTCGGAAGCGCTGGATGGTGCTTTACTGGTTCTTGTTTTCGTGTCGCTGAGAAATCAATTATATCCATATAATAAATAATATGAGTTTATATTGTGTTCGATGTAGAGTACCCACATCCACCACTGGATTGACAACGATAACAACAAAAAATAAAAGACGTGCAATTACAGGTAAATGTGTAAAATGTGGCACACAAAAATATAAATTTATCTCCGGACACAAAGTGTCAGGTGGTGATATCGCCGCTTCATTAGGGAAATTGCCAGGAGTTCCATGGGCTAAATATCCCGGTGAGAAACATCTTCCTGGATATAATTATTGTGGTCCTGGAGCTCGACTTGATATTCGACTTGATGATCAAGATCAACCAAGACCAGAAGAGCATCCAGTAAATAAGATTGATCAAGCATGTCATGTTCATGATGTTGCGTATAAAAGTAAAGATTTACAACAACGGCATCTCGCAGATGTGAAATTGATTCATGCATTAAATTCTATACCTGATAAATCTCTCAGAGATAAATTCGCTAGTTTTCTAATAAAAACTGCCATGAAAGGTAAAATAATGCTAGGGGCTGGTAATTAATTATATAACTATTATAATGGAATCCATTTATTATTCCCCGAGAGGATATTGGAGAGGCAAAGCAGCGATTACTAAACTTGCTGAAGCAGCAAAAGTCTCACATGATGTCGCTGCAGCGTGGTTAGCACGACAGGCAATATGGCAAATCTATCTACATCCACCTAAAAAAATTCAATACGCACATTTTTATGTCAGCGTCCCTAATGAAGTTCATCAAGCAGATATTTTGTTTTTACCGCACGATACTATTAAAACACGTGGACGAAAATCACGCACATACAAATACGCATTAACTGTCGTTGACGTTGCAAGTAGATATAAAGAAGCGGAACCATTATCAACAAAGACAGCATCTGAAGTTGCATCTGCGTTTGAACGAATTTATCAACGTGGTGGTCTACGATGGCCACAGCTATTACAAGTTGATCCTGGCAAAGAATTTCTTGGTGCAGTATTATCGTTGATGAAGCGACATAACGTTAAAATCAGACGAGGACATACTGAAATTCATCGTGATCAGGCAATTGTTGAACGATTTAATCGAACACTTGCTGAGCGGTTATTTGGATATCAATAAGCAAAGGAAATATCTACTGACTTTAAGTCCGGTGAGCGATCCCGTGAATGGGTTGCAAGTTACCAAGTGTGATAGCTGCATTAAATAATGAAATTACTCGTGCAACTTCCATGAAACCTTCTAATGCAATTACAAAAAATATATACCCCGTATCGATAACGGACAACGCCATGAACAACCAGTATTAGGTAATGTAACTGTAAGATATTTATGTGAACCTGGTGAACCTGAAGGTGGTAAAAAAAGAGCAACTGATCCTGTCTGGAGCGCGACTACACATACAATTTCTAGCGTGGTTAGATCCACTGGTAGACCTCCAATCTACAGACTAGATTCTACAGCCCCTCAACGTGGATTTGTGCGTGAACAATTACAAGTAATTCCTGCGGATACACAATTACCACCACATATAATTACATAACCAGAACCTCTACGTCGATTGCATTCAAGACAGGTTAGCATCACATTTTCACGTATATGACCAAGATCACTATTAATTCTGTCTACGGTAAATTGTCTTGGATTATTATTCGAATATTGCCATAACATATTACAGTTACAGCTTGCACAATGATTATTCTGTCGTTGTTTTAGTGTTATAATAAATTCAGTATCGATATCAAAATCACGATTATTTTTTTTGTCACATTGTTTATAACCAGATAGTGTTTTTCTTCTTATGTCATTATTAACAATTTGATCATTATTTTCTGTAAAATTTATAATAACCCTATGCAGTTGAGATATTCTTCTGACTCGAGATACTGCGAGATAGACTAAATTCGACCATTCGATCCGATCATCTGCAATCCAGATATTTGTATCAGAAATAGTTAACCCCTGTGAAGAATGGATCGTTATAGCGTATCCTAACGTCCATGGAGATTTATCCATGCTCAATGCACTCTCAACAACATCAACAGCAACAAAAACAATATCATTCAGTACAAGATTTTGTATCCTTGGTGGAACCAAGGCACCAGGAATTTCAACTTCAATATTCTGTCGTCGAGTATCTGCTGGGCGAGAACACAAAGGTACAGGTAGATCTGAAAACGTTTCTTTATGTAACAGAAATAATTTCTCCTGTAGTTCATCACGAACTATCTTTCTACTTGCGACTATCAAATCAGCAGGTCTCCATAAATTCAAAAAATCATTCATATTAGTCTCTGGAATTACTTTACGCATTACCTCACATTGTATTTTATCTGGCTGTAGTCTGATTAATCTTTTAATTTCTTTCAGCGGTTCATCAATAGCTCTATAGTCATCATTTATTTCTTCATAATTATCTACGTTATTCTTCAGCCATTCATGTGGAGACTGTCCAACAAAGGGTGGTGGTTGACCGTGATCACCACACATTATCACAGCAGTATTCTTTGTCAATAACCATTCAAGGAATATTTTTAGTATTTCTAACGACACCGTGTCTACCTCGTCCCATATAATATACTTAGGTATATATTTCTCACCCATTCGCTCAGGAGTCCATGTGTCTCCGCACCATCTAAAGAAACTATGATATGTACATGATTTTACTCCTCGTTCTTTTATTTCCCTGGCTAATTTATGTGTAGGTGTCAAAACAATTATATCTGAATAATTATTCATGAATAATTTAATCGCACGAGTTGTTTTACCTGAACCACCGCATCCATTAAGATAAACAGTCTTATGTCTAGCCACAGGATCTTATACAGATGGTGCAGATGACTTTGATACTCGATTATTATTTTTGTAATATATTTCCTTAATTACAACGTCGGCAGATTCAGAATAACTAAGTATATTTTCTTGCTTTATCCTCCATGATCCCCATTCACCATTACCGAGTAGCGGTTTTAATAAATCCTTATATTTTTTATGTATATGAATCCGTAGCAACCCTGGCAGCGTAACGAGGAAATCTATTTATCATCGACAATAGATTTATCGAAACATAGGCTAGCATCGAAGATCTTAAATGAGTAAATTGCGGTGAGTCGCCATCAATATAGCTCACAATCGTATCTAGTTTGGTTCCATCTGATAAATAAGCATTACATCGGCTTATAAATGTGTTTTTTTCCGTTGTATCAGCGATTATAAAATCTAGTTCAGCATCGTCCATAATCAATCTTGTACAGTGTCGTTTTATAATCGTATGAACTACCTTGAGTAAACTTACCGATTATCTTTCTACCAAGATCTTTT